>JAIGNY010004475.1:2285000-2327500 GCA_020152595.1 Chiridota heheva
GCCAATAAGATAGGCTAGGCTAGGCATTTGACTTTTTGAATTGCGTTAGGCAACTTACAGTAGGCCTAAGTTAGTAACGTTACTAAAGTGTGGAAGTAAAAAATCATAACATACGTTATAGTATGATGATCATGATATTAAAGCTATACTGGAGTAGGCCAAATTAGTTTTCAAACCAAACACCACAAGGTAAACTGAGACTCCAGTTTGTATTTTCTCATGGTATTTTGTAGTAAATCATGTGGTAAGGACTACACTGCCAGGGTCTATCTTCGGAAGTTTTTACGTTCGCCCACTAGGTTGTTGACTTTGTGTACACTTGTCCTAGAAGACGCAAAAGACGCACTTAACGCAGTAAGTGCGTTAAATTTGCTAATTGATAACCGTGGGGTAATTTTAACCTCGTGCTCAATGTTTAAGTGCTGCTCAGCTAAAGCATCAAAGATTTCTTATACCACTATGGGTAAAAATATTGCATATTTTTAAGATCTGTTGAAAGGCTTTCAAATCCATTGAAAACCATAAAAACAAAATATAAATTGTATTAATATTCATGATATATTAGTGCTACATTTCCACATTTTCCCCATCATGTCAACCCATTGTTTTCAATCCTTGGTCACACTACTTTGAACAAGTTTATCTAATTTTTGCCAATTGGATTTTAATTTTAACCACATCCCTACTTCAATCTCAAAAAATGTGCAAAGAAAAACAGAAATAATTTGAGCTGTGCCACCTCTCATACACCACACACATTGCATAAATTGAATTTTCTTCAAATATTTGATTAATAACAACTTAAAGAAGAAAAGTCATGTTTGTTTTTTCTTCAGACAACAGTGATTTAGTAAAATCTCTTTCAGTTGGTCAATATGCCTAGTATGTTAATAAGGCTTTAGAAATACATTACGTTAAAAGTTGCATTTTTTTTTCAAGAAGAATGCTCTTTGGATAGTAAAGACATTTCACCATAAATGAAGCAAAATCCGACCAAATATAAACAGTAACAAATTTCATTGAATTATCACATTCAGATCTTGGGGTCGACCATCATCCCATCATACTTAGACCACTAGAGCTGAGCGATGACACAAGACTGGAGAAGCAAAGGCTACAGCCGGGTGGAGTGGGGGGAATTAATCAACGTCAAGGATGGCCAAGTTCGTTCGACCTGATGATGATGTTATGATTAAAGGTATAAGGTTGTGTAGATGCCATCATAGTAGCCACAATTTCATCAAAATCTGTTTAACATTGATAACATTTTAAATCCCAGGGATCAATTTGCATATTAGATGCAAATTGTATGGTGTATTACAGAGCGGCCATGGTATTTTCGTTTACGTTTAAAAAAAATAGATTATTTCATAATTCTTTAAGTGTTGCAACAAATTTCTTTTCACACCCCTAATCAAATTCTAGTAGGAATATACTTTCCCAACGAGGTAGGAAAGAAATTAAAAGATGTTCATCAAGATTGTGAGCTGTTCGGCCAGGCCCCAGTCATACATCATAAATTTTGCATGAATCAAAGACTGATGATTAAGTGGTAATGAAGGTCAGTTTTTCGTACAGTTCAGTTGTCGCCAGATATTGAATGGGTAAAGTCACTTTAGCATACAAGCCGATAGACGAGTCTGCGGAGCTCAACTGTCCAATACCACACGGCAGCAGGATGGTACGGAAAGATGGCAGGATGGTTAAGGTCCATTGTCCCTATTCATGCTCATCTTTCGTATTTGAAATTAACCAACAGAGAATATTTTAACAGCGAATGCAATAGTTTCTTTAAGAGTTAAAATGTTTATACTTGAAACAAGTTGAATAACCTTCTATGGTTTATTCATTTTTATGGTTATTCTCACAAGTTCAAAACCATATGTCATATGCACAAAAGCATCTTTGTTTTACATGCATAGACTTTCTTATGGTTACATCATACACATGCTGCACACATCGCGTATCACACACATACTATTATTTAAGAAATAACTCCAATTGCGAGCCCATTGTTGAGTATCAACCGGCAAGCCCAAATAATTTGAAGAATAATGGGCGAGGCGAAGAGCCTCGCCTATTATAGTTCAAATGATTTGGGCGAGCAGATTATTACCAACAGTGGGCAAGCAAGAGCAGTTTATATCTATTCTATTACCAAATATGATAAAAATAAATAAAACACTTTAAAAAATAAAGAAAATCTGATTAAATTCAGATGAAGAAACATGCAAAATTCATACACAGTACAGCACATGCATCAATCCAGCTTATTTGCATATGACAACACACAGAGAATGTTGACGGTTTCTTATCCACCAATTTGTACTTTTGTCCAACGAACAAACTTGATCTCGTAAATGACTTGTGAATTCATCAATTTAGAAATGTAATGTAAGTATTTAGCAATATAAAAGCAATATTTCAGAAGAAACATTTTCTGGTTTATCCCTAAAGAAAAATATCTTCTTTAACTTAGCGAAAAACAATACACAAAGGTCAAGTGTCATGTCACTACACACTCGTACCGAAGGCCAACTGTAAAAATGCACTGCACTGTGCATAGCAAAACCTCAATGCAGTACGGTTTGGCTGAAGGCTTGAAGCACACGGCCATGTCCTCGTCAAAGTGCGAAGAATACTAAAAAATGGTAACTCTTTCAGGCCTAGTTGTTATTGGAACAGAAACTACTGTTATGTAATATTCTCAAATTTGTCAGAATAGGAAGGTGTGAACAGTTTTTAAGTTGTTGAACATAGCGTGCTCAGGCTAGATAAACATTTGATTTTTGGGACCCCTAAAAATACGCCCTCACTCTTCGGTTCAGTGGTCCTTTAATTATTTGTCAATGGCCAAACCATACCCCTCTATTATCTTGTGTGATTTTATTGTAATCTGTCACAATTCTTTAAATGAGAGAGGCTTAATTTTCTTTATTTGATTTTACCTCTTCATTTTCAGACTGAAAACTAGATCAAATACTTTGAATTTGAAGAGTTTTAACTTTATTTTTACATAAAAACCTCCAGACTGAAAATGCTAATTATCCTGTCTCCAACAAAGTTGTTGAATAGTGTGTACCATCGTTACCATTTGTCTGCCTGTACATCTGCCCATCCATCCACGGAAGTTTGCCTTTCAAAGGGATTCCAGATGAATCTGCATTGAGCTTTCAGTCGGAAATTATGTAGATAATTTGATTGGTAACTTGACATGTCAAGTCATGTTTGTTTCTAATGGGATTGATTAAATGAAAGTTGAGGAGTTTGAATGTTTTATTATTATGTCAACTTATCTGGTAGACAAATTGATAGAGCTGGTGTAAAGTGAAGCATGGAGCCATTAACTGTTTCAATTAATAGCTGAGTGAAAAAAGGGACAGCAAGTTGAGATGAGGTGGAAGATGTATTTTCAGTTACAGTATATCTGTATTTGAGTTGGATTGGAAGGTGAGTGGAAAACTGGTAGGTGAAGGGAGGATGTTTTTAGAATACAGGGTTTATTTTTGAGTGGAGGGTGGGTTTTAGAGTAGAAGGTGAGTTGTAGAGTGGATGGTGGGTTTGAGAGTGGACGGTAGGTTTGAGAGTGGACGGTTGGGTTTTAGTAGATTCTAATTTTTCTTGCAGTAAATTTTAATCAAGGATATATGTTAACTTCTTCTTTCTTTAAGCACCAGTCAATGCAGTTTGATAGCGGAATGAAAGAATATTTGTAGTTGATTTATGGGTGTGAATTGACACATTTTACATAACTGAGCCTAAAAATTCACAAAGAAATACAAAAAAACCATCATTAGATCAGTTTGGGTAATTCATACCTAAATGCTTCCAGTTTCAGGGAAACTGCTGCTGTGGTGCCTCAAACTATGTTAAATTGGGTCTGTTTGGTTTCAATGTTTACAGGAGTGTGCAGGGTTATTTCGTTTTTTTAAACATCTCATATATTGTGATTTTCTCAAGTAGAGTGCACAAGTATAATAAGATCTTCCCATACTACAATTCAATATTTGTGAATCACAACCACAAAACGTCGTGGTTTTGCAACTTTTGCTGTTTATTTAGATTTTAATGTTGTCATCATTTATCACCATAAATAAGCCTAGTGGCTTGTTGACGCACTGCTTCAGATCATTGATTGGATAATGGTGGGTTATATGTTTAATATTGTGTGTTAAGTGTAGTATGTTTTATGTACTTTTTTTTAATGTAGTATGTTTGTTTACATATATTGAGTGAAAAATAAAGCTTTTTGACTAAACCTATTGTGATGTTTTAAACCTCCATTGTTGTATTTTTAGCATAATATTTACAGTCCAGCATTTATCTTGAATTAGGGGAATACGATTACCGTAAAAATTTGCGATTTTGTTTAATGGAAAAACTGCTGCCATGACTTTTACCGTTTTTTACGGTATTTTGAATTTACGGTCGAGCATTTACGGTATTTGAAATCTACGGTAAAGCATTTACTTTTGACGGCGGTCCAGCATTTATGGTATTTGAAACATACGGTCCAGCATTTACGGTTTACTAAAATGTTACTGTCCAGCATTTACAGTATTTGAAATTTACGGTTTACTTAAAATTTACGGTCCAGCATTTACGGTATTTGAAATCTACGGTCCAGCATTTACGGTTTACTAAAATTTTACGGTCCAGCATTTACGGTCAAACTAAAATTGATGGTTACATTGGGGAAGACGGTTACCGTAAAATGTACAGGTTTTTGAATGGAAAAACTGCTGCCATGACTTTTACCGTTTTTTACAGTGTACCTTCCCACGAACCCCATGATATCAGTTGCGCCACAGTGAATAGTATCAAATAATGTTACATACAGGGGATACTGAGAATGCTAAAATTCTCACACACATACAACTGTGTATTCTTAAAGTTTCCGTTGTCTCAAAAAGTTTAAAAGAAAATGAAATTCATTTTGAAAATGAAAGTAAATGTTCAACTAAATGGGTTCATTTATTCCCATACTTTCTTGAGTTATTTAGGCTAGGAAAAGCTGTACACAGATGCATGATGGGATTTGTTGCTATTTTCATGATTTTCAACAGTTTTTCAGATTATCTTTAATCTTAAACATTTCAAACATCCAGATGATGCACATCTCTTCTTCATTGTTCATAAAAATCACCAAACCTTTGAAGTTTCCAATAAAATTATTCTTTCATAGCGTGAGATCATTGTCACGCTTGAGTACACTATTGAACGGGAAAGTGGCCGACGACGAGTAAACACACAATTACAATGACGGGGTCGTCACCTGCGTAATCGGTTATGATAGTAACAATGCTATCACGAAACGCTTAATACGACCTGGACGAGAACACAGGTACGACGTACGGACAGACATAACATCGACAACCAAGTCAATGTCTACGGCCTTTGATGACCAGTTGTGGTACACTGGCGTGTCTACCCAACCCAGGCTTGAACCCAGGGCCTCGTGGTCTACCCAACCCAGGCTTGAACCCAGGGCCTTGGGGGAAAGTGGGGCGGGAGACAAGCTTATATAATCCTCAACATGGATATGACTGTTTTTACCTGGTGGTGGTTTTCGTTTCTGCGCTCCATGCAGTTATTTCTGTTGGTATCATATCCGTGTAGAGTGTGATGTGTCCGTGAGAATTAGACTGCAGGAGATGAAAACATATATAGTGCATGCTTGTCCTGGTGTATGGATTTATATTCCTTAAAAATGCATTATGCATACAAGAGATAACTTTATATTTTTCAATTAAAGATTAAGTTACGGGATGCAAAATTGTCTTGCATTGTGACACGGGAAATTAGAAGCAATGCCTGCATGGGTACCAAAATGGTGCAGTGGGAACATTGGCAGTTGAATCTGGATCTGTTCTTAATTTGTTGGTATCAAAATAGGTTCATGATGAAAGGATGCAAAATGATGTAGGGATCTATAACCAAGCAAATACAAACGACTATGAAGCTATGTCAAAGTCCTGAAACCCGAGAACAGTGGCGAGAAACAGGAAAAGATACTCACGTCTCGTCTTTTCCATGTCAGAGTTGGAAATGTCCATTTCTGTAGAAATGCAAAAATGATAATGCATATTTCTCTTAAAGAACTACGGACAGGTAGCAAAAACTTTAGCTTATTTGTTAGAAGCTCTGCTATAATCCATGGAAATATCCAAAAATGTCATCAAAATTGTTGAAACATTGACCGTTTTACAGCATTTTGACATTTCAGACTTCAACAAGATAAATCATGTAAATTTCATTGAAATTTACCTTTTGTTTTTTGCTAATGTTAGCTTATAGTTTTTCAAACCATCTTCAACGTTAGTTGAATGGGAGCAGTTGAATATAACCAAGAGCTATTAACTCTCCATTCACACCCTATATTAAAAATTAGCATCAGAAAATAGTCTAAAGATTTTCAGTGACTGAAAATTAGGACAGAAACTTAAAGAATTAGGCCTATATTAAGGATTTTGAACTGTCTTCTCTTCCATACATCACAACTTTTCAAGACTATTTTGTTGAATCAGAAATTAAAGCTTTTTTTGTGAATATATCTACTTGTCCATATAGCTTTAAAGATTTAGGAAAAGCGTATCGACTGTAATTATCATATCGACAACTGTTTGTGATCGTGATCTATATGGGCTGATTGGGTCGTTGACCAGCGCTATGCTGAGTGTGCGCTGCAGTGCTGTTTTTGGTTCGCATGCGAAGCATAATGCGAACCTACGTAATGGCGATTTCGTCCATCTGGCCGTCCACAGTCTTTTTCCTTAAAATTCCTCAGAAATGTTACAATATTTTCAGAGTACCTCAGAAAAAGTGAAATTTTTTCAGATATCCATATGGACGATTAGAATTTCCTCACAAAATGTTAAAGTTTTTAAGAGACACTTAGGACAGATTGAAGACTAGTTTCCTTAAAAAGTCTACCAACCATCTATTTCCTTTGAATATAACTGTAAAATGATATAATTTTTCAATATTCTTAAGGGATCCTCAAGCGTCTCTCTCGTGTAGCACTGGAGATATAAAATCTGTAAAATTCTTCAAAATATTTGGGCACCAACGGTTGTATCAGGCATTATTATTAAACTCCCGCATTTATAATTGCGGTCATTTGCATAAAGTTGCTACAGGATGTGACTGTATATGGACTTAGGAAGGAATGCCATGTGGGACATGGATGGAGGCCATGTGGGACATGGATGGAGGCCATGTGGGACATTGATGGAGGCCATGTGGGACATGGATGGGGGATATGCAGGACATGATATAATATACCATGCGGTATACACCAAGGGCTATATCAGGCATAATTATTTGACTCCCGCTTTTTTTCTTATTCAATTTGTTCATTTGCATAGAAGTTAATATATGAACTGACACTTTCATACATAGTATGCTCAATCTGGGACTGTGGTAGCTGAGATGAGATTTCTTATGGAGCCTATGGGATGTCATGTGGGACATGGGGTGGGATGCCATGTTGGACATGGGGTGGAATGCCATGTGGAACAGGGTGAAATGCCATGTAGGATATATGGTGGAATGCCATGCAGGACATAGAGTGGAATGCTATGAGATGGTATGTCATGTGGGACATGGGATGACATTTGGGACATGGAGTGGGATGCCATGTGGGACAAGGTGGAATGCCATGTGAGACATACTGTATGGTGGAATTCCATGTGGGATATATGGTATAATGCCATGTGGGACAAGGCATGGGATAGGATGTTATGTGGGACATGGGGTGGGATGTCATTTGGCACATGGGATGGAATCCATGTGGGATATAGGGTGGGATGCCATGTGGGACATAGGATGGGTTGCCAGGTTGGACAAATGGTGGGATACCACATGGGACAAGGAATGGGATGGGATGTCATGTGGGACATGGGATGGGATACCATGTGGGACACGGCATGTCATGTGGGACTTAGTGTGAGATGCCATATTTATAATTGATCAAGTCATATCATATGGGTGTCATTTTGCATGGCCATGCGAAATATGACGATATTTACCGCTCTAGTTTCGGTATGACAGGTCGTAATGGTCGATTAGCGGCTGCGCTCCCTTTTACTAACATATCCACGCTACAGACACTTAAATGAAGTACACCGACGAGAAACTTTTATATCACAGGTAGTCTAAAATGGGGATAATTTACAGAATTAACATTTTGAAATACTTTCTGCCCCATCTTTTATACAAATCGATTCTCCAATGATGCTGGGACACTTAACCAATCATATAAACAGGGCCGCCGATTAAACCGCAAGGACCCTAATTATGTTCGCAAAAATTCTGAAGAGCAAAAATTCGGGTCTCGTTTTCGCCTTAGCCAAGCCTATTCTAATACATTTAGGCTAGTTAGGCTTCTGACTTGTCACTGCAGCTGTCAGACCACACTCCCCAAGCACTGAAAACAAACTGAATCTGCTGTGAAATGACATTCTCTTACAGTGAGGTTGTGCAGGCTGGCAGCTGAAATCTCATCGCTTTAACCTAGCCTATTAGGCTAGCTGGTCTTCTGTATGGTCAATACAGCTGCCAGTCTGAACTCCTCAAGCTCTGGAACTCCAACTGTTGACTGTTCAGGTTCCTTCTAAACTACAACTCACTGATTCCCAAAGAGCCAGACCCTGTACCACATGATCAACTATGACCAATAGAATTTGTATAAGGTCTGCTAAACTTATTTACATACCAGATGCCTAACTGTTAATCATATTTACATATTCAACAAGAACCCAAAAGAAATCCAAATTAGGAAATGTGAAGAGTAAGTCCCTCTTTGTATAACCTAGAAAATGCAAATGATTGTCTATAACTCCTGAACTTCAAGCGACCTAAAGAACCAGGGGAGATAACTCTGGGAAAAACTTACGTAGGAAGATGAAACAGGGTCGTTACAATATAAACAAGAAACATACCTCCTCGCACATCAAAATAAAAGCAGCCAGCTCGTCAAGACTCCTACGCCACTGACCAATCAGAAAGTGATCCGTATTTTGATGGATTCTTTATTACACAAAACAAAAAGAAAGTTTGTACAGTTATTTCATCAGGTCGTGTCCTTCTCCGTAAAAAAATTGTTCCAGCAAATCATAACCACAAACTTACTGTAGCAAATAGTGAGACCACTTTATCTTAATCAAAATAACCACACAATAAGGACTTCATCCATTGCTAATATGATACTCAGCACCAGCTTCCACAACAACAAAGGTTTTCAGAATAAAGAGGAAAAATCTTACCCGACCTGATCATTTATCAGGTCGGGTCTGTCTGTTTGAAACTTTAAGGAGCAGAACAACTAATGTATAATGACGATGTATTTTCAGTTCCATATTTCGGCAGTTGGTGTAATTCCCGTTTGTTATCTATCTCTAATTAAAGGAACGAGACCTCCGTATACTTATGAACAATACAATCTGAAAACAAATACTTCCAGGATATTCAAAACTGTTTAAATAAGTTACTTTGTCTACGATTTAGTATAAAACGCCAAAAGGATCACAAGTGATGCAGTGCCGTCGGAAGCCGGGGGCTGTAAGCTCCCCCTCCCCCAATAATTTGCAGACCTGTAATAAAAAATGATGCCGTATTTTCGTCATTGCAAATACAAACTTAATCAAACTGCTCCCAACCTGGTGACATACCATACAATTGCACACATCAATTACTAATGACTTTAGATTGGATGTTAACTAGGCTCAGTGAATTCACTGAGCTCAATGCTTTTATTGCTATTTGCGTACCGTGATCGACCATGTTGTCCACTTAAATCGTGAAATATTTTGCGGAACGTACAAAGAAACGTTTTGCACGTTGCGCTAATCCATGGAAATTTTACGTAGACAGTAAAAGGAAGCAGCACTGGTTTTGAACAAGGGACAAGGATCCGGAAAGGTAATTAACAAAATGATTTACCAAAGACTAGACAAAAGCTGTGTTTCTATGTGCACGTATCCATATGCGTTAGCGTATGCGTAAAACAAAAATCGCTTCTGTGCATTGTCAGGAGTCCATGTGTCCATAAGCGTGTGAGAATACGTATGCGTACCCCTGTGCGTAGAAATGAATCGCAACATGTACCGATTCGGTGCGTGAAGTTACGCATACACAGAGATGTCGAAAGAACTGGGCAAGGAGGCAGAAAATCCAGTGAGCAAGTGAGAGCACTTTCTTTATTTAAGAGTTCTAATGAAGATCTGAACCAGGAAAACAGTTTTTAGTTCCCCTCTCTCATTCTCTCTCTTTTTCTCTCTCTATCACTCTCTCTCTCTCTCCCTCACTCACTCACTCCCTTCCTCCCTCCCTCTCCCTTCCCTCCCTCCCTCTCCCCTCCCTCCCTCCCTCTCTCTACCCTCCCTCCCTCCCTCCCTCTCTCCCTCCCTCCCCTTCCTCCCTCCCTCCCTTTCTTCCTCCCTCCCTCCCTTCCTCCCATTCTCCCTCCCCTCCCTCCCTCTCTCCCCTCCCCCCCCCTCCCTCCTCCCCCCTTCTCCCTCCCTCCCTCTCTCCCTCCCTCCCCTCCTCCCTTCCTCTCTCCCTTCCTCCCTCCCTTCTCCCTCCCTCCCCTCCCCTCCCTCCTCCCCCTGCATCCTCCCTCCTCCCTCCCTGCATCCCTCCCTCCCTTCCTCCCTTCCTCCCTCCCTCCCTCCCCCTCTCTCCTCCCTCCCTCCTCCCTCCCTCCTCCCCTCCCCCTCCCCTCCCTCCCCCCTTTTCCTCCTCTCCCTCCCTCTCCTTCTTTCTTCCTCCCTCCCTCCCTTCCTCCCTTCCTACCTACCTCCTCCCTCCCTCCCTCCCTCCCCTCCCTTTATCTCTGCTCTCCTCTATATATATATATATATATATATATATATATATATATATATATATATATATATATATATATATATATATATATATACATACATATATTTATATATCTATATCTATATCTATATCTATATATATATATATATATATATATATATATATATATATATATATATATATATATATATATATATATATATATATATATATATATATATATATATATATATATATATATATATATATATATATATATATATATATTATATATATATATATATATATATATATATATATATATATATATATATATATATATATATATATATATAAATCTCAATTTACGAAAAACCTCTTCAATTTACGGAAAACGCCCTTTAATTTTCGAAAAGTTTCCTTAACTTTGCAGAAACTTTGGAAAATTTCCTTCATTTTCGAGCAGTTTTTCGATTTTCGAAAAAAAATTCTAATTATCGGGAGATTTTATTGGAATCTTTTGGTCAATTTTTAGAATTTTTTCTTCATTTCTGGATAATTTTTTTTGATTTTCAGAACATTTTCTTCCAATTTTTTTCTTCAAAAAAAAAAACATATCCTTCAAATTTCGGAATATTTTCTTGCATTTTCGGAAAATGTTCTTCCATTTTCGGGCATTTTTTTTTTTTAATTTTCAGGATTTTTTCTCTAATTATCAAGAAAATTTCCCAAATTTCTGAAAGGTTTTTTCAATTTTGGGGAAATTGTCTTCACTTTTCAGAAAATTTTCTTCACTTTTCATTTCAGGAAAAAAAAGCTCTTATCTGGAAAATTTGCCATAATTTGGAAAGATTTCTTCAATTTTCGGGAAATTTTCTTCAACGTTTGGGAAATTTTCTTTAAAACTGCCTACGCCTCTGTCCCTCCTCTCAACCATACTCTTGGCCCACCAGTGAAAATTCCTTTAAAGAAAGCCCCTTCTGCCTGTCTCACTATACCCCTCCAAATGCGTTTAAGTGAGATCATTTTAGATCCATAAAAGTATTAAAAATGCACAAGCTTCTGGGGGCTTCGTCACTCGGACCCCTAACGGGACTTCTCCTCTCGACCCTACCAGGGGCCTAAGCAGAACCCCACTTTTCGCGCTTTGCGCTGAAATAGCGCTAACGCGCTATAAACTTTCAACAAATGCTAATTCAGCTCCGCCCCCCCCCCTTTTCCCGCTTAATATCAAATACCTTCCGACGACACTGTGATGGAGGTGTCATCTTATTTCATGATGGTATCAACTTATATATGGCGAAGGTATCAACTTATATATGGCGAAGGTATCAACTTATTGATGAAGCGGTCAACACATTTCATGATAGTATCAACTTATACGGTGAAGGCTATCAACTTATTTCATGAATGTAGAGGGCTTCCACACCACAATCAAATGTGATCCATTGGGCGAACTCACTATATAGGCCAATGTGATACTTTCGTATAATTATGAGACATGTCCTATAGACCAATTGCATGTTGTCCTCATAATAATATACATATTTAATAGTTTGGAAGTAGCCAATTAGTATTTTCGTTCTTTACGTTGCCAAGCGCGAGCGTAAAATTAATATAATCAACTCATAAATATCTGGAGCTTCACATATTGTTGTCTGAGGTCGCCAAAAGGATCACATTTGATGATGGTGTGAAAGCATACATCTATTACGGAGTGATATGACAATAATGACATAACAATCAAATCAGTTGATATCATCATCAAATAAATTGACAAATAAGTTGACACCTTTATGATATCAGTTGATACCTCTATGATATAAGTTGATACATTCATGATATAAGTTGATACCTGCATGATATAAGTCGATACCTTCATGGATAAAAGTTGATACCTTCATGATATAAGTTGATACCTGCATGATATAAGGTGATACCTGCATGATATAATTCAATACCTTCATGATATACGTTGATACCTTTATGATATAAGTTGATTTCTTCATGATATAAGTTGATACCTTCATGATATAAGTTGACACCTCCATGATATAAGTTGATACCTTCGTGATATATTTTGATACCTTCATGATATAAGTTGATACCTCTATGGTATAAGTTGATACATTCATGATATAAGTTGATATCTGCATGATTTAAGTTGATACCTTCATGATATATATTGATACCTTCATGATATAAGCTAATACCGTCATGATATAAGTTAATACCTTCACTATATAAGTTGATACCGTCATGAAATAAGTTGACACCTCCATCACTTGTGATCTTTTTGGCGTTCCATAATCTAATCCCTTTTAAGTGTTAGATTAGTTTAATGGTGAAGAAAGAAAACATTTAGAAATCGTATTCTGTTAAGAAGATTCAAGGCGATTCCGAGAAGTTTAAAATTTGGTATCATTTTTGTAGAAACGACTGAAGCCGTTGAAACGACTAGATGTAAAGTCACAACCTAAGATTCCTCAAACTCATGATACACTCTATCAGATCTTGTCATGCGGCTTTGTGGATTAGAAACCATTGGAATGATTGGATACATTTTAGGAAAGTTGTAAAACAGAATCTAGTAAGGGTAATTATAACTTACCACCTGATGAAAATTCTAGGAAAAATAGTTCAAGTAGAAATTAAAAAAAAAAAAATCGTTTTTTTTTAAATATATTAACAATTATTAAGAATGTGATGATTAGGGCACCAATACCACCAACCATCCATATTAGACTTCCAGTCTAATAAGACGGAAGCCGTCTGTGAGTTTGAGGAATCTTAGGTTGTGACTTTACATCTAGTCCTTTCAACGGCTTCAGTTAAGACGGAGCCTTAAACTTGAATATCTTCTCAATGTTTGACCCCTGAGCTAATCCTTTAACAGATCTTTGATTCGATATATTAACGTACCCTTAGAATATATTTATGCTACTCCACACGTTGTTCATCAACAAAATTAAAATAGAGCATATAGAGCTATGTCTTTAAAGGTTTAGTTCACTGGTCCATATATTTCCATCTTATGGACAGGTAGAGGAAACATGTCCCGTCATATACGCGTATGCAACCCTCGACAATTGCGTTTGCTTTGTGGCATGTGTGGTCGCCAACTCAGAAAAACTAGCAACCATGTTCCCTCATTTCCAACATTTTCATCGCCAAAATAATTAAGTTACTCTCCAGTACAAAAAACTGATTTGTTTTATTTTGATCAATAAACCCTTCTTCCCCAGACTGTTCTCCTGCATGAATAAATTAATTTCATACTTTAATGACAAATCTTTTTAATTTCAAAAGCGCACAAACAATTATCGAAAGTAAAGACTTATTGCAAAGCAAACAATACGATTACCTTCCTGATGGAAAATGATCATCATTTTTTCAGGCGCCTCTCTGCATGTATTACGTGCGTTAAGTGGCTAGCGGCACTACATACGCCCGTACGATACTGTTGTCAGTGATATGATATCGTTTAAATTGCATTGGCGCCATGGTGCTCGTGGGTACAAAGTTATACGGTCTAAAAATTCGGGAAAGGATTGGCAGTAATTTTTTGGCGGTAAAAACCAGAAGAATAAAGGTGTTTCATGCTACCGAAATATTTTCAGTTCATTTCTTACTCAAATAAACTTTTATTTTGGTCACTAGATGGGAAACAAAGTGTCATTTCTCTGGCAAATAAAATCATAATTTCTTAATTTTTTGGTCGCCAAGATTTAAGTTTTCATCGCCATGGCGACCATGGTGACATGAATTGTCGAGGGCTGCTTATGTGTAACATTTTTTTTGTAGTCTTTGTTTTTATATTTTAAGTCTTCAGTGCAGTTCCACACTCAATCTAAACATAATGAGTCAATATTACTTTTCATAACTGTCGATTTATTATTCTTTTATTATGTGTTTTACTTTAAAGAACAAAGAATGAATGGAATTAAGATATGTTGTCGATTTAGCTTACCTTAAATAAGTTGGCCCAACCATGTCATCATAAAAGTAATGTGAATCGTCCGGAAGGAAAAATTCATCACTTCCGGCTGTAACTATGTACTTCGGCATAGTCAAGCGATCTCTGTATTCTAAAAATATGCAAAATTCACATTAGATAAAATAGTTTCAGCTAGTTTCAAACAATGATGATATCATAAAGAGATTTCATAACCTCTTACTTAGATTAATGTCACATGCTACATGCAGCGTTGGGTCCTATAAAATCCAATTCTGGATGAAGCGGTAGCATATATGGTTGACCGATATTGCACAACTATGAGTAAATTTGCACGCCATTTAAAAGTTAAAGCCAGATCATCGTGTTAACGTAGAGATACAAATACACTACAAGTAACGTTTCTGATTGGTTGACATATTTACACAATCACCGACAAGCCAATCAATTACCGCCGCGGAAGTGACGTTATTTATATCCGATCATGTGATAGGTCAAATCATTTTCTTCAGACGAGATTCCCTCTTTATTACAATTGTTCTACACTTTTTGTTTTAATTAGTTTTTCAATAATTTGACGAACTTATAGGTCAAATATTGTCTTAATATAATAATACATTACAATAGTAATATTCATACTTAAAGGAGACACAAGCCCACAGATTTATCTTTATCTATCATGATGCGAACATATATTCTTAACACTATACCCGCATTAGGATGCTTAAAAAGTGTTCCGTGATATTTATTTTTATTTAATACAAATATTAATTACTTGATATATGAATGGTATGGGGACGGCCATCTTGTACACCCGCCCTCAATTTAAGTGATTTCAAGTGACGTCATCGAATCAGTTCCGTTCCCGCATCCATGTGTAAACACATCGAGGCCTACGCACCATCCGTGCGGGAGTTAAGTTGTGAAAGTTAAGAAAAGATTTATTAGTAGCGAGAAATTTTAAGAAATTATGCCAGAATGTCAAGCATATGGCTTTAACTTTTTCTTTAGTTAGTATATATCCCCGTTGATAAGATTAGGCCTAAACTGATGAAAACTTACGTTAACTGAGCCTACGAAAAAAACTGGCCTAACGTAGACCTACTCTAGTAGTAACTACCAGTAGTACTACCGTACTGCGAGAGAGTTCAACGAACTGGTTCCGAAATAGTGTCAAGAAGACAATAATATTATCCCCACGGAATGAAAACAATAATCTTCAAAATAAAGCAAATAATCTTTCAAATCAAAAATTTAATTGCGCTTCTAAAGCACGTGAAAACCGTGAAATCATTCGCACTTAATCTTCGTTGTTCAGTGTTGTATTTCATGAAATATTTCATGATAACAAAAAACCGGAACTGATTCTAAAATGTCACTTCCGGACCTGAAAACTGGCAGTTTCAAAATATACCGAACAATATGGCGACCTCTATACTGCCTCAACCTTTGAATACAATCTGAAAACTGGTTGATTTTTGAGGGAGCGGTATTGAATTTTAAAATCTTCATACATTTGTACCCAAATAGAACCCAAATCATTTTGTGAGTTTGTGTCTCTTTTAATTAGAAACGATCCACAACCGGATTAGACGTAAAAGATATGAACATCACATTTTTACGAATGTTACTAAGACAAGATTCCCTCTTTAAAATACCTTGGTCTGATACTTACCATATGGATCTACAATGTCAAAAACAAGCTGATTGATGGGATCATCAAGATACATGGTGTTGTTTTCAATCCAATAAGGCTCCAATGCCCAAGAATATCCACCATTCATCGAGCGGTAGTGATTTTTGAAATTCTTTAAAGATAACAAAATATCATGAATAAATATGTTTTGCTACCTTTGAATATTAATTCGTCTTGCATTTAATAATTGCATAGCTTTTTTAAATACTTGGGTATTGATTGGCATTGTTCAGATCTTTTCAAGATCTTTTAACAGGTAGGAACTTAAAACTAAGAAAATAGCAAAAAAACAAATTAGGTTAAAAATTGGCCACTCGATACACGTTACATCCCAAACCACATAGTTCTCTGATAAAGAAAAAATCCTTAATTTCCAAACTACGTGATTGTACTTGGATGTGAAGTTCATCGTGCTGAGCTTGTATTGACGCACACATAGTCGATTTGAAGGGAGCAAGCGGGCATTCCCCCCCTTCCACTCTTTCCGAATTTGTATGATGAATTTTTGCATAATCTTAACATAATTTTGTAGTCCCCCCCCCCCCCCTTTCTTCTCTTTCTCACCACACACACACACAATTAACTTTGCTCCCCACTTTCGGTAGGCAAATCCTGCCCATGAACGCACGCATACTATTATTCACTATGTGTTTAAGTGGGTGTGAAAGTTCTTGCATGCGTATTCAAATGAGAAGAACCGTTCATCCAATCATTTAAATATAATTGAAACCTTTCCGCGTGTATGCATGTTTTAAAAGATCCAGCACAGTTAATCGGATGTTATTCAATCAGTTAACATGATTGAACACCTATCACATGCAAATTCAAATGAACCAATACTGCTTATTCATGCATTTCATATCATTGAAACCTCACCGCATGCATATTCAAATGGTCAAGTACAGTTGGCGACATCCCAACAACTCTTTTATCAACGGCTCCCAACAGCCATGTTGTCCAGCCTCGCTGTAATGCAATAAAAGAGACAAATGGCATAATAGTTGACTAATTACTGATTGACTAACATAACCAACATAACCTAACAAGATGGTGGGTTAAGAAGGGTTAGTCACCCCAGTGGCGTAGCAAGAGGCATCTAGACTCGATGCAGCCGAGTTAAATGGCCCCCGGTGACAGTCCACATGCACTCCCAACTCCACCATTTTGAGGTTGGGTGAGTAATGTTTTTTATATGAAACCCTAGACTCCAGAAAATGACACTTTTGGGCTCTTCTGGCTAAGAATGGGAATTAATTTAGATTCCTATTTTGGTGATCCCAAAAATTTTCCTTGCTATTATTTTATTTTTTGATCCATCTTTATGATAGTTTTCAGTGGGCCCGATTTATGATTGAAGGGCCCCAAAATAATAGCAAGGGACAGAAAGGAACAGCCCAGTTATCTATTTTTTGATGGACCCGACTTATAATTGAAAAGCTCATCGTCTGTGCCTTTTACATCACTACAAGGCGCTTCGTCGGCCCGTGGCCGATTTCAGCGGATAGGTATATTTTGTATGGTACTTGTCACTGACTCCCCCTACCCCTAAGGCCCATGTCCAGTTACGCCACTCACTGGTCAACCCATTGAAGACCATTGTACCACCACCACAACGAAAGTGTTAAAGCTATTACTAGGAAGAAATACGTTGATGTTGATGTGTGTTAAGTTCCCATTCGTATAGCATTAAAAGTACAAAATTGTAGGCTACACACCAAACTGAAATTGAAAAACAATACAGTAACTGTGATGCAAAGATAGTCTCAGCAAACGCAAATTGAAATCGGTAGTGTGGCATTTAATAGAGGGCATTTTTGGTATTAGAATGTGAAGACCAAGCTTTCGCCCTCACTTCTACAGACAGCCATTGCTCTGTTTGGGCAAACGCGTCATCAGTATGCACATAATATATAGTTCTTACAATACAATATTAAGTGAAAATCCTGTATATTGAAATCATAATATATTTGCACACTCCATATCTCTTAAGGTTATAGATTATATTATGATTTTCATCACAATAATTATAAAAAGCTATCATTTTTTATGTAGAATTATATTCATGACCCATGCCTTGTAAACGTTTTGTTCTTAATATCCTACCTTTGATCTTCCTGCGACGTAAAATCGATTTATTTTGTAATTTGCAAAATTTGAAATAGTATCGAGTCCTCTGACGGCTGCCTGGAAAAGAGAAAGAATTGAGATTGAGAGATTTAATGCAAAAATTTCACTAAAAAAAAATCGTTAAAAGGATAATTAATTGCTAAACAGGGTGTTCCGCGCGGTATATGCATTGTTGCTCCCTCCCCCACCACTCAAATTGGTCTAGATATGTAACTGTTTAAATTGTGAAAGGGGCATGGGCAAAACTGAAGACAAGGGTTTTTAATTACGTAAACATCTTACCCACAGTATTTTATTGGACCATCATTGTATTTCGACCAACATCAAAACATTAAACTACAAGCTACTAAGACGTAAACAAGACAAGTGTTATACCAGTATACCGTGTTGTATCCTTAATTTGCCGAGATGACTACAAGGCTACAATCAATCAGACTGCTCATTTCCATCAATCAATCTGGTGAATCGCACTTTCTTTCGCCCGCACGCCCTGGGTTCGTATCCCGGTGGGTCTGCAACCAGTCGACGACGACGACGACGAGTGAACACACAATTACAATGACGGGGTCATCGCCTGCTTATTTAATTATGATAGTAACAATGCTATCATGAAACGCTTAATACGACCCGGACGAGAACACTGGTACGACGTACGGACAGACATAACATCGACAACCAAGTCAATGTCCACGGCCTTTGATAACCAGTTGTGGTACACTGGCGTGTCTACCCAACCCAGGCTTGAACCCAGGGCCCCGTGGTCTGTAGACAGGTATGATAACCGCTACACTACAGTAGGTAGTTCACAACTGGTTATCAAAGGCCGTGGCCGTATTGATATAATGTCTAGCACTGGATGCTTTCGGGACGTTAAACTTGCTATGCTATGCTATGCTATGATATGCTATGCTTTCCTTTCTTTCTTTCCTTGTGTAAAGCGCACACCAGTCAAGGAGGGAAACTGCTGCTGAAATCATTTAATAATTTTTGGTCATTTGGTCACGATCGTAGAAAACGTCATATTCAATGGATATAATGGATATATGGACGTGAAGAGGCAACATTATCTATATAGTTTTACAATCTATTAAAAACCATTATAGTAGCAAAATCTCTAATCAAAATCATATAAAGATTGAACATTTTACAGCTCTTTTAAATCTGATGGATTAATTTGCATATTTTATGCAAATTTTGTAATGTATTAGGGCGCCGGATGTTGGTATGTTCTTTTGTAAATCCTTTGTTTTTAAATTCCTATCATAATTCCTTTGCTCAGGAGTGTAAGTCAAATTTGCCCGACGAAAATTTGCATTTGTCCGACTTATTAAAAAAAAGTATATGAATATCTACATACAACTGTACAATCACACATATAGAACAGTTGGCAGGTTGGAGACAGATCAACCCTTTCCCACCAATGCGGTTAACTGGTTAAACTCAAGTGTAAAATGTGGTACTGCGTAACACCGTATGCCCGCCAACCGGGCACCAGGTAAGGCTTATAGGGTGAAGCCTTGATTGGGGTCCAGAGGGTGAAACCTTGATTGGGGTCCAAAGGGTGAAGCCTTGATTGGGGTCCAGAGGGTGAAGCCTTGATTGGGTCTAGAGGGCGAAGCCTTGATTGGGTCTAGAGGGCGAAGCCTTGATTGGGGCTAGAGGGCGAAGCCTTGATTGGGGCTAGACGGCGAAGCCCCGAAAGCTCTAAAGATTTCTTGCTTTTGATGCTCCAAAGTGGCTGAAATTCAACACAAAGTTGGATAATTTGATTGATGAAAAGAAGACAATTTTTATTATAATGTTAAAATCTATTCAGCTAATCATTTGGGCTACCATTTCTAAACAGGCAGAGGGAAATTATCCCTGAAAATTGAGCAATTTGAGTATAGAATCACACAATATAGAACAGTCGGGGACAATTCAACACCCCTCCCGCCAATGCGGTTGAACTAAAGTGTCAAGTGAGACCTACAGGGCGAAGCCTAGGTTGGGGCGAAGCTCCGGAAATTCCGAAGATTTGTTTTTGCTGCTTTCAAAATGGCTGAAAATTAACACAAAGTTTGATAAATTAATTGATGAAAAGTAGACAATTTTTATTGTTAAAATCTATTCAGATAATTATTTGGGTTACCATTTCTAAACAGACAGAGTGTAAATTGTCCCTGCAAATTGAGCAAATTCGGGCACAATTGTGAGGCTCATGGGCGAAGTCAACAATTAGTTTGGGTCCAAGTGTGAAGCCCCGAAAGCTCAAAAAATTCTTGATTTTTATGCACCACAATGGTTTAAAATCAACACAAATTTCTAAAATGTAAGTGATAAAAAGAAGACAATTTCATATTTGTTTGAATCTATTCAGATAAGTATTTGCAGAATTTCCCTGCAAATTGAGAACATTCAGTGGGAAAATTTGTGGGCTTATGGACGAAGCCTTGGAAGCAGCGGCGTAGGAAAGTATTTGCAATTGGGGGCCAGATTTTATCATTTGCCTCAACGAACCTCAGTACCAAAATGTACTATGAGTCTTATCACGGTCCAAAAACTATTTTTGTAAAGGGAGAGGAGTCGTTAAATCATTGGGAATATTGGTAAAATTTGGCACCATTTGCCAAAAATTAAAGAAAATTACCCGAAAAGGAAGTAAATTTCCTGAAAATTTAGGAGAAAAATTAAGGAAATTAAACAAAAATGGAAGCAAATTTCACGAAAATAAAGGAAATTGCCAAAAATTTAAGCAATTTTAACAAAAATGAAGGAAATTGCACAAATAGTGAAGCAGATTTCACGAAAAGGAAAAAAATTTTACAAAAATTTTACGAAAATTAAAGACTATTTCAAAAATTGAACAAATTTTCCAAAAAATTGACGAAACATGAAAATAATTGCACAAAAATTAAGACAAAATTCACGCAAATGAATAAAAAATTACGAAAAATGAAAAAAATTGCACAAAAAAAGTGAAGCAAATTTTCCGAAAATGAAGGAAATTGCACAAAAAGTGAAGCAAAATTTACGAAAATGAAGGAAATTGCAAGAAATTTTAAAGCAAATTTCACGACAATTGGAGGCAACTTCTAAAAAATTGAAGAAAACTCCAGAAAATGAAAGAAATTGCACAAAAATTGAAAACCAATTAATGAAAATGAAGAATATTTTACGAAAATTAAAGGAAATTTGCCGAAAATTGAAGACAAATGCGTAAAAATGGAATATATTCTCGCAAAAATGAAGGAAATCGCACAAAACTTGAAGCAAACTTCACGAAATCAAAAAAATTTTGCCTAAAATTTAACCTTCACGAAAATTTAAGAAAATTTTCCGAAAATGAATGAAATTGCACGAAAATTGAAGCAAATCTACCAAAAATCATGGCTGGAATTATTACTGGACTTGTCAAATTCAATTCGTTATAACCTTCATTATTGAGGGGACCAAAATGGTACTTGCCCCAAAATAAAAAATAATGAGGGGAAGGGGGCCTTGGCCATGGTCCCGGTTCCTATGGTTCTGCTTGAAAACCCGGAAGCTCTGAAGATTTCTTGATTATGATGCCCCACAATGGTTTAAAATCAACACAAATTTCCAACTGTAAGTGATGAAAAAAAGACAATTTCAGATTCATAATTGTTAATTTCTACTTGGAAAAAAATAGTACATTTCAAAACAGGCAGAGGATAAATTTGCCTGGCCCTCGGTTCCTGCGCCTCTGCTTGGAAGCCTAGAAGCTCTAAAGATTTCTTGATTATGATGCCCCACAATCAGACAATAGTTTTAATTCAACACAAATTTCCAAAATGTAAGTGATGAAAAGAAGAACATTTTAGATTCATAATTCTTAATATCTAATGGATAAAGCTAGTACCATTTCGAAACAGGCAGAGGAGAAATTTTCCCTGAAAATAGAGAAAATTCGGCCAAAATTGTGGACTAATGGGCGAAGTCTTGGAAGGGGCCCAGGGGCAAAGCCTCGGGAGCTCTGAAGATTTCTTGTTTTTAATGTTCGAAAAATGATTTAAAATTAACACAAAGTTCAAAAATGTAAGTGATAAAAAGAGGACAATTTCAAATTGAATGTAAAAATCTATTAATGGAACTGGATAAACATTTAGGTTATCATTTCTAAACAGGTATAGGACAGTAGGAGAAATTTCCTCTGAAAGTGATAAAACTCAGGCAAAATTGTGGTATTCATGGACGAAGCCATGGTCTAAAGATTTCTTGGATTTGATGCCCCAAAATAGCTAAAAATCAACGCAAAGTTCCCAAGTGTAAATCGTGGGGTGACCTGGGGCGAAGCAAGAGTAGGGCTCCAGGAGAAAATCTCCTTTCAGGGCCCCTTGGAAGAGGTCCAGGGGGTGAAGCCCCAGAAGCTCTGAAGTGTTATTATCTTTGATGTCCCAAATTGTCTGATGATTAACACAAACTGATAAATTTTGGAAAATCAACACAAACTGATCAATTTCGAAATTTCCCCTGAAAATGTAAAAAATCGGGCAAAATTCGTCCCTTTTTCTTTAGATGAAGAAAATTGGCGCAAAATACTGAATTATTATTTACGCATATTGACGAATATCTTTGAAGCTTAGTGAAATGAGATTTTGCTTAAAATATCTTTGTAAGTACAATTGTCAAAAGATTAGCATTTTCTCTTTCAACTGATATATAAAGCTATATAATACGTTTATCTACTTTTATTTCATGAAGCTTCAAAATTTTCAGAACATTCGTTAGTATGCGTTATTAATAATTTCAATTTTGAAATTCGTCACTACACATATGACATTTGTCACTACTCGAAAAGAGGGACGAATTGTAAGGCTCTAGGGTGAAGTCTTGGTGCAAAGTTCTTTTTTGCCCCAACAGCCCAAAGTGGCCTTAAATCAACACAAAAAAACGAAATGTAATTGATTAAAAGAAGAAGAAAAGAATCCAATTATAATGTTAAAATCTACTGAGATAAGCATGTGGATTACCATTAACACTGTCAGGCAGAAGATAAATTTTCCCTAAAATTCGTCCACAATATTGTTGGGTTCATGGATGCAGGTCTGATAGGGTCCAAGGGGCGAATCCCCTGAAAGATTTCTAGTTTTTGATGCCCAAAAACTAAAAAATGGCTCTTGACTTTAAACGTGTGTGGGCGGGTATATTTCCTATTTACGTCTCCTGCAGTTGCCAAACCCGAGCCAAATCAGCGTCATGCCAAGTCGAGAGGGAGTGTTTCTGGTATCTGGACGATTTGGGCATGATTGAGATGTATGTCAAATTTAAACAGAACATACAGATATCCAACATTTAATATACCTGCTCGACTAATTGACTAAGTACCCAAGTACGATATTGTCAGCATAAACCGAGTCAGGCGGACATGATTCTGATATAACGATTCGGGTATGGTTGAGATGTATCTCCGATTTAAACATTACATCTGACATTTTATATCTCTGCCCAACTTAGTGCCCAAGCATGATGTTGTCAGCATCATGTGCCGAGTCGGCGTTCGAGGGGATATGTTTCGGATATCTAGGTTAGTCGGGCATGACTGATATATATCTGATACCAGGATAAAAGTACGCCCGTCATTCTATATTTCTGCCCAACTAAGATCGGTACCCATCCAACGGACGGGGGAAGGGGGGATAAGGGAGCTAAAAAAGTAAGATTTTATCCAAATTCAAAAAAAAAAGTACTTTGTATTTTGCGCAGAAACAAAAACATAAAAATATAACCATATTGATTTTCCTACAATTTTGTTTCAAGGCCACTTTTCTGCCCTACGAAAATTGGAAATGGCCAGCGAAAGAAATTTTCTAGGGGTGGCACCTCCTCCCCCCCCCCCCTCCTACAAACATACACACACATCCTGAAGTTACGCCCCTGTCCTTAGTAAAATTCTACCAGGATTAGACTTTCCCATCATTGTCAGTGGCTAAGATTGAGGAAAGAAATTTAAACAATGACATAAACTGATAAAGGTTTGAGCTGTCTTCCCAGTCATACATCGAACATTCCGCATGAATTTAAAACTCGCCAACCTTTGATCTGTTGATCAACATAATTTAAAAACTAAAGAGCTTTTTCAAATTTAAAAAGCTGATCTGCCCAAATTTAGATAACCCTTTCAACCTATATAGAAATTGGTACATGTCCGTAGACCATTAAATAAATATTGCTGTGAATTTGCATTTGATAGAAAACAATTTGGTGCACAAATCATAATTGATTTCTTTTTCCGTTTAGGAATAATTGCATTTCAAAGATTGCGTGATTGTGTCGAAAATGTACCTCACAGTGTACAGCGTGATGTCATAAAGGCAAATTCAAGACAATTTTGTGTATTTCTTTGAAAATCAATTGCCTCTTCCGAAATTATTGCAACTTTGTTGCTTCATTTTTTAGATGAAGTATAATATTAACTTTATAAGAACGTGCTTTGCCCATCCCTGCTCATGAATCTTACACTCAAAGTAAAAGAACAACATTTCTTTTTATTTTATAGAAATGCATTTAGAAAATGCATTTAGAAATTGTCCTAAATCTACCTTTATGACATCATACTTTAGACTACAAGGTCAATTTTTAACACACTGGTAAAATCTTTGAGATGCAGCAACTCCTAAACGGAATAAGATATCAATATGATTTTTCACCAATTTGTTTCTTTGACAGTCCTCATATCATATATATATATATACATATATATATATATATATATATATATATATATATATATATATATATATATATATATATATATATATATATATATATATATATATATGTATATATATATATATATATATATATATATATATATATATATATATATATATATATATATATATATATATATATATATATATATATATATATATATATATACATATTTATATATATATGTGTGTATATATATATATATATATATATATATATATATATATATATATATATATATATATATATATATATATATGTATATATATATATATATATATATATATATATATATATATATATATATATATATATACATATATATATATATATATATATATAAATATATATATATATACAAATATATATATATATATATATATATATATATATATATATATATATATATATATATATATATATATATATATATATATATATATATATATATATATATATATATATATATATATATGAAAAATATATATATGAAAATTGTATATGAAAATTGATGGGGACATTCCTTTAACCAAATTGTCTTACCTTGACCATTGGGCACAGCACGATGTAGTGACCCTCGTCCTGGTGACCCTCTACAAAGTATCGTTGGGTGAAAGCAATGATGTCATCCTCGCTTCGGCTTTGATGAGTTGGATCAGCCTGCAATCATCCACAGATGAAAAGCAATGTGACAGAAACTATTTATATTTTTTGAAAAAGAAGTGGCGGCGCTCCGAGGAGCATGAAGGAGGGTTTCTCCATGAAATGTATTTGTCCCTTTCCCACTTACTTTCCTCTGTATTAAAAAAAAAAAAATTTTATTACCATAAAATTTCTGCCTCCCATGATGCAATACTGCTTCTTTTCTCTTTATCCCAGGAACAACATTCTGACACCACCGAAGATTTTAATAGTCAAGAAAATCAACACGGAAAGACAAATACGAATCGCTTTGCAAAATCGTGCAATTAAAGATTAATGTTGAGGAGGAGTGTTTATATGGGTATTTAATGCACGGACAAAGAATTTTGGCACGTGTGGAATGGCCCGACTTAAGGGGGGCCATTCGCGAGTGCAAAGTCCTTTAAACAGTGCAACAAATGCGGATATAAACACGATGCCAAAACATTAATTCTTTTTTTATTTACGTGTTAAATTGTTTAAAGTACATGACAAACAACTGAAAAGACTAAAAATGACATTAGTTTAAATGTTTTTTTCGCCATTAAACATTCACTTGTTTTAAAAATGGAATAAACCAAATAATCAAAATCGTGCATTACCGGAATTTTAATTCACAGGTCATGACAATGCAAATATTTCATAGAAATTATATAATTTGTATGTAATTTATTTCCTTTGACCAAATAATTCCAAACTACGCTGTTCATTCACGATTGAAATATTATTTTTCAATGAATTGCACGGGATTATATGCAAAATGGCGTAGCTATTGGGGCGGGCAAGAGGGGGAAGGGGAAGCCGGCAAATTTGGGAAAAGTCGAGAAGTCAAATTTGCTAATTAAGAGACAACAAACATATTTTCATGATACTAATAATAAAAGCAAATGTTGCTTGGAAACTGTAATTGAAAACTTACCGTGAATTCGAGAGGTTGGTTTGGAACTTGAGATATAACAGCAGCCACTCTGAAATGAAAGTATGGAGATAATATTACGAGATATGTGGTAAACAACATTCAATAGTATGCAAAATTTATTAAACTGATAAAAAAATATAAAAAGATCCAATCATCCAACAACAAATATCAAGGCACGTCTTTTCAGTGGTTCACCTCACCTAGTCTCTTCAGGCCTCCTGACCCATAAGGCTGCAGTGCAGGCTCTCCACTGGACTCTGTTATTTGCAACTTGTCTGGCTTCTGTCCACGAGCTCCATCCCATCACTTTCCTCTCCTTCTCGACTCGACTGTCCTTCTTCAGGTCGTTCTAGGACGACCAACTTTCCTTCTCCGCTCTGGTTTCCACGTCATATCTGTCACATAGTGCTTGCTCATGCGCATCACACTGTCACGTGACCAATCCACCTCCACCTTCTTTTTATTTCAGCGCTGATTTTGTCATGTTTAGTGATTTTAGTATTTCATCGTCTTTTCGGTGGTTATTAAGACAGTTTTTTGTCCTCCAAATCTTTTAGTTCCAAAGTGATATTTGTAAGAATTTGTTCGGAAGTTAATATCGATGACATTTTTTATAATTCATCTTATTTATCTTAGTTTCCAAACACAATTGCGTTACTTTGCCATTGTGATTTTTGTGCCAGAGGTAAACATGTTTATATTCCTGATATATCTTTTTTACCACGGTGGGCACTGCTGTCGCTGGGGGAAGTAACATTTGGTCCCACGATAGTTCTTTGCCCCCCCCCCATCACCCTACTTCTTTCTCCCATAAAAAAATAAATATGCATGTATGGTGAAATGTGTCTGATTTATGCATGTTATCAAAATAAAATGTCTGACCTCAACTTTGACACATCTGAAATCTCTCTTTCAGATGGTGGAAATGATTTATCTGTGTATTCATTTAGAAATTTTTGCATGAAGTATACTCACATTCCAACATTGACCACAATGTTTGATATGGCAATTGGCTCTAGTTTCCTCAAAGGATCTGGTGGGCTAAAGAATAAAAAGGTTCTCTTTATCGTCGACGAGCAATTTATTCCAATTGATTTTGGGGTTTTCCTATCAGTATCATAATTTTTTTTCGAAGAAAAAGATTTTCGAATTAAATAATAGCTTTTACCGGTGAATAAACAATTATGAAAGACTTGCAGACTTGATCAATCTGTTCTTAATGTTTGTATTCTAGAAAGCAACCTTTACTGTAAATAGCTATACTCAGGGGACTGCCATTTTGGTATAGCTTTTCCCTGCACTATAAAACAAGTGATACAAAGCTTGTAATAGTAATTCGAGGCTATCAAAACCGTGACGGTAATTATCTAAAAAGTACATTTGAACATCAGTTGACTGTTATTATTGTATATAAACTTAAAGATAAGGAGATCTTGGTTCAAACCACGGTCAGTAAGTCCCATGCACAAAGTAGGGGATGGTCAGGTTCTAAGAAAAGAATACGTTTTGTGCTACCTCCAAGCGTTTCAAGGCGCAAAATGTGAAATAAAAATAGAAACCTTGTAGCTTAAACTCCCATCTGTTAGGGAGGGGGGGGGGGTACTGTACCCGGGAATTAGTTCCTTCTTTCAATCAATGGCCGAAAGCTACTTACTCCATGAGGTTATTACCTCCTTCAATATACATAAAAGCAAGGTCCTCGTAGACTACTTTGTCGGGGATCATAATAGTCATGTAATGCCACCAGGTTGATCGGCTTACTTCATTGGCTGAAAATCAAAAAGAAAAAGAGTTGCCATACAATCACACAGGGTCATAATTAGGAGGACATGGGGCCATACCTTTCCTTCACAAAGTGTAGGGGATAAGACAAGTGGAGGAAGTATGCATTTTGAAAAATCTTTGGAGGGACAAATCCCCTTGTACCCTGTTTAATTATATGATATGGCTGTATGGGGATGCTATTATGGAGCTAAATTCGAAAAGAGTGTAACATTTCAAAACATTTATTTACCGCGTACGACAGATTAAACAACTTTCCTGGATGGGACTGTGAGAGTGTGGGGTGGGGGTGGAGGGGGTGGAGGGTAGTCAATTTTCCTGGCCCGACGAGAGAAGTACACAAAACAAGACATGATAAAGATATACATACAGCTGTGCACGGTCAAATATAAATTATTATGATGCGTTTCCAGTATTTTAATAGTTTCAATAATGAACGTAATAGGAATGAGGCTGATATTGTCTTCAGTTTCAATAGTATTTCAAAAAATATAACAAGCGATTCTTACGTGAGAGCCATGTCTGTGATGTCATATTCAAAACAAACGCCGTGTACCCTCGATTGCTTCTCCTGGTATACTCAGGTAATACAACATACGAATAGGAGTCATCAAACTGCTTCACATAGGCGTCCAAAACACGTTCTTTGGGTGGAGGAGCGTTAGTTGGGGTCTTATCCTTTGGTTTGTCTTCCCCAATATAAACCCCCATCAATGTAGCGGCAATGACTATGACCCATATTGCCGCTATCAGAATCCCCGCGTTCCTCCGAGTCATCGCCATTTTGTTTCCATATATATTTTCGTATGCGTTATGATGAAACACATATGTCAGTGTGTTGTATACTCACACTGGCAGAGAATATGTTGAATCAGCTTATCTTTCAAATTAGTATACCACTTGTGTTTGTTTTATTATAGTTCATATTCTAAAATGACGTGATTATCTAGATAAGATTCATGCGATACCGTTTAGGCCAAATGGCAGAATGGTGAGTTGAAGATAATTGCAGTGAGTAAGCTAGAAAAGCACACGCCAAGAAGGGACAAAACATGCAGTAACCCCATTCAAATTTCTGAGGATGGTATTAGCCGAATACCTTCTCAACGAATATATTTTTTTGCTTACAACTACATGAAAATTCATCGAAATCCCCACAGATACTCTTACGCAATCAGTGCCTCTTGGTAGGTATGCAGGTATGCATACATGCTAGCCCGAAGTTCCCCTTTGCGAGCCCTTTCCCGTTGTCGTCTTTGGCGCAGTCACGTAGTGAAATTTCTTATACTTTTCGGGGAACTTTGATAAGGTATACAGCCTATACTTATGGTCCTCCTACGGGTTATTAGGACCCAAATGGAATTTCTTGATCTTTCCCAACTGCCTATAAAGCAACACACTTCCCCCAAATTAGAAATCAGACATTCATATTGAAATCAATTTTAAAAAAATTGGTGAAATCAAAGAACAATTATTCAACAAAGGGCAATTATCAGAAGTCTACCCAGCCGTATTAAAAGAGATTTCACAATGGATGACAAGATTATTTTGATGGAACCTAATAATGAGTGCACCGTTTCGCTTCACCGTCTTACTCCTTTGAAAACAACGATTGAAAAACACTGCCACCACCCCTCCTTTTAGGTTCAATTACCGATATTTAAAATTCCTAAACACCATTTCAAATACTAATTAGATGTGTGATTTTAGGAGTTAAAAACAGGATTAGTTGAGTGTCCTAAGCAAGTCAATCTTATATGAAACAAGACAAAATTGTGAGCAAAGCATCAAAATATCTTATTCCGTTAAGGATAATTAAGGGCAATGATAATTTACCACCTGTAGAAAGTTCCTGTAAAGAGCTCTGCTTTTAATTAACATTAATTACATTCTAATCAAAATACATTAACAATCATTAAGAATGTGAGGATGAAGGCACCAACCCTACATAGTAGACTTACTACACCAGACATTTCTACACAGATATAACAGTTTTAAACTGCAATAACTCTTTAAAGGAATAAGCGTTTTGAACGCTTTTTTCACCATTTTGCGTCCTTTAAAGCCCTCTTTCAGGTAAGATATGTATGCTTGACCACTGAACTAATCCTTTAAATACTGACACACACACACACACACACACACATATATATATATATGTATGTATATATATATATATATATATATATATATATATATATATATATATATATATATATATATATATATATATACATACATACATACATACATACATACATAATTTACATATATACATTTATTTTTTATATATATATATATATATATATATATATATATATATATATATATATATATATATATATATATATATATATATATATATATATATATATATATATATATATATATATATATATATATATATATATATATATATATATATATATATATATATATATATATATATATATATATATATATATATATATATATATATATATATATATATATATATATATATATATATATATATATATATATATATATATATATATATATATATATATATATATATATATCATTATGTATTTTTCTTTCACATAACCATGTTCACCTTGAATGAATCAATTAACTAAAGGATTAGCTCAGTGGTCAAGCAAATTTATCTTACATAAAAGAGGACTTTAAAAAATACAAAATGGTAAAATAATCATTCAAAAATCTTATTCCGTGAAGGAGATATTTATCTGTGTAGAAATGACTTGTATAGTAAGTCTACTATGTGAGGATGGCGCCCTTATCTTCACATTCATAGCAATTGTTAATGTATTTTAGATAAAATTTATTCAGCTATTCAAGTGTTTGAATCTTTTTTCCTGGAACTTTCTCCATGTTGAAAATTATAATTACACTTACTAGCTTCTTCTGTATACAAATATATAAATATGATGGAAACATAAAGACATAAAAGAAGAATGTGAGGCTGTGACATCATAACGAATCTGATTTAAGTCGATTTTACACAAATTATATTAAACTTTGAATTAAAAGCATAGCACTTTAAAAGGGATGGTCGCGGTTGTAGACTTTAGACTAAAGAAGCCCCATATCAATAAGGACATAATAAAGGCTCAGTTGCAAATATATATTTTTTTTCAATTCCATTGTCATTTTGCAATGATACGAATTTGGTTTGGTCAAATAACTACAGTGTTTCAGCACTAGAAAAGCAAATACAATTTTACTTCTGATAGTGTCCCTATTACTCACATGTAATCTACTTCCTGCCCAGTCCTTTAGTTCTATCATGGAATTGTTCTGTTTATAATATGCAAAAGAATATAATGTATTGACGCATTCCAGTATGTCAGTCCTGGAGTTTGATATTCGCAGTTCGTCGTATTCACATACCTTCGTAGCATCAATTGGGTTCTTTGTTTCAGCTCAGAAAATAATCTTTCTTCTGACCATTTTGTTCACTTCTTTATATGATGGAAGTGCTCAACAAATATTGCAAATTGAACTTTAAATGGAATTATTTAATACTTTTAACCTTTTAACTTCCTCTTGATTCCAACTTTGAAAAAAAAAAAAAATTCATAGTATAATAAAAAATAATAATAGACCGGTCGTGGTATGAGAGCCACGACAGAAAAATCTCCTTAACGGAATAAGAAATTGTAATTGGTTTATTTACCATTTTGTTTCTTTTTAAGTTCTCGTTCATATAAGATGGAATCGCTTGACCTCTAAACTAATCCTTTAAACCAAATGGATGTTAGGAAATTAACATTTCAGTACCTTTGGTTATTCAATCGGTAATAAGCTCACTAAATTGTTTATTGACATTTTGGCTCAGTGCATTGAAAGCACTTTTTCTGAGTACCACTTGAAAGTCATTAATTATGATAAGAAATATTGGTGCGCTAAGAGGATTTGACTGATTCGATGAAACCCACTTTTAAAATTGTAATTTTTGTCCCTGCTTCCAGTGGTGTATAGTCACACTTTCGTCAAAGGCAAGAAAATCCAAAATAAAAAGGACTCATTATTTTTCTTTAAAATTCTTGCTACAAAAAGGCTTATATATTTCCCTTATTAAGTGATTTCTCTCCAGTAGGTCATTTTGTTACCCGTTAATGTTTTATTAGTGACTTAGTGGTTAAGGAGTCATGCTCATATGCGAAAAGTATCGGGTTCGACTTCCGTCCTGTCAGCGCTGCATTGTAACCTTGAGCAAGAAACTTTACTTGCTCAGTCCACTCCGCTGTAAAATGGGTACCAGCACAGCTGGTGAGTTAACCTGCGATGGATTAGTATCCCGTCCATGGGGAGTCATATGTTCTCCTCTGCTTGCGCCATGGAAACAACAGGGATATGCACCGGCTCTAATATCCTAATAGATTGAATGGATTTAACGTCACTAATGTTTTATTAAACTGATACGGAACGTGAATGTAACATTAACTTTCATTTCAATGACATTAAAATTAAACAAGATTGTTTTGATCTTCGAAAAAATTTGGATCAGAATTAAGAGAACGAATTAAGAGTGTAGACTACAAATATTGTGGTTTTCTCCATTGTCTGACAGAAGTGATGTTTACCTATTGCAGTACTCTATGTGTTGATGACAATTGGAGTGCATAGCACCGCCCTTAGAGACGTTTCTATAATTAAAATTGAGATAGGAGGGTTGTAATCCAAAGTGCAATGCTAATCATCACGTTAACAAAACTTTTGCTGCGACGAGGATTACTTAAATACCGATTTCAGATAACTCTGTCATGTAGAAATTACATCAAAAGTGTAGCAAAATCTTAACTCTTTATTCATGTTGTGAACCTTGCTGAAAAGAACATGAGGTACGATTAAGGATTTGTCTCATCCCATTGGACCACAGTCGTCTGCACGTTATATTAAAGATTATATTGACGGGAGTTGTTTACAATCGCCAAGAAATACAAGCAGGAAAAGGAATCTAAACACAAATAGCTAAACAGAGCAATGTTTGACAAAAACTTCTGACAAATTGAAGAGGAACGCAAAGTAATGATTTGATCATTCTTGTAATTGTCATAAACAGATTAACTGTCAGACTGTGTTGGACAATTGTTGTTCGAATTGATAATTGTAAATGAAAATGGGCGGAAAGTTTTCTCGGTCATTTTTTGTAGCTCTTTTGGCGGTGTTCGTAATTGCACTAGTAGTAACATTAATCGTATTGATAGCACACGACTTTGACAGCAATGACTCCCCTCTACCAACATCACGTCCGTTGTATTCCGGCAGGAAAGCCATGTTCGATTATATCGCAAAACCGGATGACACCTACAGTTACCAAATCTTGCCGGATTTAACTACGCGTGCGCTAGATGAAACTTACACTGCGTTTGTTTTGAACATGACATCTCAAACATGGTTAAATCGTAAGTATGAGAGCCAGCTCTTATTCAATTGTGTTGAAAACATTGCCTTATTAATTATTACTTATCACGATTATCCATAGGGGCACCATGGCTTCAGGGAAAGACTGGATCCGGACACATATTTGGTGGACATTTTGTCATTTGAGGTGGGGGTGGGTTCGGACCCTTTTTTTGTTGGAACAAAATTGTAATTTTAGCCTTTTTTAAAATGAGAATTTAGAGGTAGGCCAATAGTTGTAAAAGTTTCCTTCCCTTTAATGAAAAGTTTTAATTTCCCTGTCACCTGATCAGCTTTTATCGGAAGTCTATTCATATTTTGAATTTTCATCGTTTGGTAAAAGTTGATGTATTCATTTCTAAATCTTATCGTATGTAACTGTCTTTATCGAATTTGTTCTCACGATTATCCCCGCAAACCCCGTGTAAGACTCATTATCAGTAAAAGGATTGTTTCTAAGTACTTTTGAGTCTTTTTCTAAATCATTTAAAGGATAACATATTATATATTCATACAATTTCTTTCATTGTTATTATAAACTTGTGGTATTTACGCTAGCTCAATAGAATTTTCAAGTCTGGATCGGCAATTTCCGGAAAACTAATCTAAACAGTAAGCGCATGGCCGAAATTTACGTGTCTATAATGGACTAATACTATATATACTGCTGGGGGAATCTTATCGACCAATCAAATATTGGAGGATTTCTGGCCGTCTGCACCATTTGTGCACGGTATGACACCAAGCATATATGAAAGATTCAAACGCTCAACGTGCGTTATACATGACGGTAATACGCGCACATTGTTGCTTAAAACTTTTCTTGCAGCAACTGCAGCTGATTGGTTGGGTAACAAACGGATAAATTCGCCCAGTAGTTTATTGGTCAAAGGACTCAAGTACCTACCTGGTTACGTGCTTATAAAATGGAGCATGATAAACGTGGATGGGGTCATATCAAGAGTGTTTTCAATGCAATTTTTAAGGACCGGGAAAGCTGGAGTATCAAACCAAAGAGTGTAGAAGCTCTTTGATCAAACTCCTCATCATACGAACAAAACAAACTGCAAGAGGGCCCGTCATGGAAAACCGCACCTTCCATGACAACAACTCGTTGTTACTGTACGGGTGTCTTGGTGGATCACCGCGCCTCTGCAGATTCTCACAAATTATAAAAAATGTTGCTTAAAGGGAGGAATTTTGGGATGTGACACACTAAGGTTTATTCTCAATTTGCCTATGGATGTGCAGATTTTGCACATCTTCATTATTTGAAGTTGACTGTATTTATACAGATACAGGGGAGGTGGAGCCTACGGACTGGGGCTTCAGCCCCCAATAATTTCAGGTGAACATGTGTTTTTCACGTTATTTGACTTATTAGCCCCCCCTCTAACAAAAAAGTGTTATCACACGTCACCTGACCCCATTAGCCACCGCCCCTCAGATACATATCTTCATGTACATGATTACCTAACTATAACATCACGATCCATTTCATCATTATTAACAATAGCTTCAATAGTTGACTGGACCGTGTGGTGGCACTACATGATAATCATCATCCCAGATAAAATCAAAATTGAGGACGCTGGTCTTTTTTACGTTACTGGAAGCAATAATGATGATAGGTAAGTATACATCATACTGAAGTTGCTCTGCGCACATATAAGTTTTGTTCAGTATATATTTCAATAATAGCAATGGGCTTCGAAATCAATTCGATGGAATGTTGGTAAAATAATCGCCTATTAGTTTGTTACCTCCATTAAAGATTCAAGTTGTTTTTAATATTCTCTGCAGAGTATAAGCAGGACAAATTACCCCGTCCTATCTAAAATGGGCTAGACACAAGCCTAATTTTACTGAAAAGCAAAACTTTTTGTTCTGAAATGTCTTGAAAATAGAACAAATTGGCGAAAAGAGTGCATATTTCCCCACAATGAGCATCCATTTTTAAACCGGGGAAAAGCACCGGCCCTGTAAGTGGTTCGGATGTATTTAACTTTATTTAGCAAGGATGTATGTTCATACCTCTTTGATATTTACTTCAAAACTTGGAGGTGTCATGGGATGGGAGAACATAATGTTAAAGGAAATTTCTCGGCTCAAGAAATTCATAACAAGAACGCGGATAAATTCGGCCATGCTCATACCTGTCTACAGACCACGAGGCCCCGGGTTCAATCCTGGGGTGGGTAGACACGCCAGTGCACCACAACTGGTTATCAAAGGCCGTGGACATTGACTTGGTTGTCGATGTTATGTCTGTCCGTACGTCGTACCTGTGTTCTCGTCCGGGTCGTATTAAGCGTTTCGTGATAGCATTTGTACTATCATAACCGAATACGCAGGCGACGACCACGTCATTGTAATTGTGTGTTCAACTCTCTCTCTCTCTCTTCGGCCATGCTTTCTCTGACGTCACAATCAGCTGCTTCCCACAGCATTCTACTTCCATGCTACAGGGAGGCTTGAACCATACACAACGGGTACAATTTTAATTAAATCGTTGAAATCGACACTACGTACGGTATGAATGCGTGCGTGATCGGTGATTGGTCATAAAATACCAACAAGAAAATTTAGTGTTTGAATTTGAATCATATTTCTTGAGGAGAGCAATTTTCTTTAATCCAACTTTTACTTTAAACCTCTGCCATGGTGTTCTGAGAGATAGAAGCAAAATCTATCTCGAGAATTGTCCAAAACTGTCATTTGTCATAATATACATCATATTGACACCCACGTTCATTCTCACAAATACATTGATTTGGGATTTTGTAGAGGTAATTATGCAGGAATTAAAGCACGGAGGCATGTACAGCCACAATGACTTCTTTTTGTCATCTTAAGCAATTTATTGTCGTCACATATGCATCTTATTATTCGATGCGTCTCGCTGACATGATGCTTGTCTTGCCGCGCTCGTACATTACGCAAAAGAAGTTCTTCTGATTATCTGTCAAATTATGCTGTGCTTTTATAAAAAAATAAAAAAAACCCTTGACACTGATAATTAGCTTTTCATATCTTCAGAGCTTGCTTATCACAATTTGTAGCTTTTAAATAATATTTCTCCCTGTGAAAAGTGGATTTGTCCCACCACCCTAGTTATCCAAAGTTGGTAAAATCGTTTAACAGTTTTTAAATTTAATTGTAAGGAATGGAATCTGCTGAATTTGTACCCATGCGGTTAGGTCATACTGTTTTAAAGTTGGTAAAGTCGTATGTCGATCTAAACATTTTGGAAATCTTCTTCACATATACATGTCTAAAGCAAATTGTTATCTGCACATAACGAGCCGCAAAGAAAAGGGCCTTGGTCAAATTTCGTTCAAATTTAGTGTAATGGGTGGTAAAATTTGGTCCAAGTCTGTATATTAAGGCACTTTTTTTCGGGAAATTGGGGACGCAGCTGATCAAAATAAAACAAAGGCCTGAACTTGTAGGGAGGAGGAAGGGGGAGGGGGGGGGGGCTTTTGTGACTCTATGACTCTACGACTTATATCTATGCCTACTTCCGTGTGTAATATAATATAAAACAGTTTTATATTAAGGATATAAGTATCTCCTCATACTGCACAGTTAATTTGGCACTGGGAGATCTGAACTCGAAAAGGTGAAATACAAAGAGAGGGCATTATGCGCATGCACATTGGGATGGCTGGAGGTAAATAAAGACAATGACACAGTTGTATTTATTACAAACACGTACAATTTTCACATCATAAAAAGGCTTTGGAGTACCTAAAAGGTAGTTTTGTATAGCCTGCAGCGTGTAAATAACGCTTTGATAAAAATCTACAAAGGGCACTTATTTGCACCTTTGACCCATGGTGCAGGCGTCCTTGCTTGAGATAATCCGGCAGGGGTGTATTCTGAAAATCAGCATGGGGTGCTCAGATATAGCAGCGATGTATTTAGGAGAGGGTCAGGGTAAAAAATGTCCATCGTCCATCTTTTGCCAGACTGCCAGAAAAGATTTAAAAGCAAAAGACAAAGAAATATAATAAAAACAATTAGAATTGTGTACAAAATAAATATTTGAATGATGGGTGAGTCCGAAAAAAACTTTCCTGTCATTTCAAAGGCAAATTTCGAAAGCTGTTTTGCATTTCAGAAACTTTCAACACTGGAATTGAGAACACCCGCCTGACCCAGATACCCCCCCCCCCCCCTCCCCTTGCGCCCTCCAAAATACCCTGCATGCTTTTCACTATCTCAAAGCTCTGTTTCTTCGTGTTGTTTATCATAAGCATCTCCATTTGTTCATCGCAGTTGATCTTGTTGATAGAACCATGTGGTGGCATTACATGATAGTGATCATTCCAGACAAAATTGTTTATCAGGATACAGGCGCTCTCTATGTCACTGGAGGAGGCAATAATGACGAGTAAGTTTGGCAGATCGACTTGTCTTGATTCATGCACACAATTGCTCTAGAAAGGGATTGTTTTTTCTTTCATTAATTTACTACCAAATCTCTTTTTCTTAATGGTGGGCGTTTGTTGGTACAGTGGGCAACATTTAAACTGCAAAAATTGATTGTATCAAATGACAAGTAGAAGTTGACATGACTAGATTTATGGTATATGAAAAATCATGAAGGTAATACGTGCGCGTATTGTTATACCATACGTGTATTAATCATGAAGGTAATACGTGCGCATATTGTTTCTTACAACCTTTCCTCCAGTAACTGCTGATTGGTTGCCAGAGCACACAGGGAACAATTTCCACAACAATTGATTGGTCCAAGTTTATATGAAAGTAATCACCGTCGGCTAAAATAGGTTGAAATGGTTTAAACTTCACGTCGCAGATGGTACTTCAAGTAAATTTTAAAGGAAAAGTAAATTCAATGACCAGGGACTCTCCTACCGCCCCTCTATTCAGGCTGCATGCTAATCAAATAAATTTATCAATGAATTTCATTCGTTTTGCCTTGCTTTGTTGAATGTTTCGTTCATTTTGGTTGAATGCTTCTGTAACGAAGATTTTTCATCGAAAACGAAATTGATATGATAACGTCCGCATTTAAAACCGTATCTTGCTATGCTTTGTTTTGCTGTTTTGTTTTGCTGTGTTTTGTTTCGCTATGTTTTGTTTTGCTATGTTTTGTTTATTTCGACAAAACATGTAATTGCTTTTTTTTAAATATTGTTTTTTATATGAAAATACAGTGATAGTATGCATTCTTTCGCGAAAATTGAAAAACATTGCCTTAACTGTATCTTTATCATCATTGTTACATCGTGTCGACATGACTTTTAGGAATATAAAGATGTAAAACCCAACATAAATTGCAAAAATTAAAGGCTCAAATTTTATGAAGGTATAATCAGATATTAGCATCACTTTTGAGATCCATCTAAATTAGCTTGCTTATTCTATAACTTTTAACCTGTAAGAGGTTGAAGTCTCCTAGAAATCTTAGAAATCATGTATATATATAAAATGTTCGCCTCCCTATTTTCCTCTACATGTTGTCCAACATGTCCAAACTTGTCCTAAATTTTAAATTTGTTCCAAAACAAATGTTTCGTCAAAAATTGAAAATTGTGGTTGAAGACTTGTAAGAGTTATGGTTTCAAATAATATTTCAGTTGATTATATTTTGGACAAAGCTGGGGCAGGACTTAAGTACTTTTTAGGGCGCTAACCCCCCCCCTCCCCCTCACTATTGACACCTTCAGACACGCCCGTGTTTAGTACTTTGATTTTTATTTTTTTACCTTTAGCCCTCCTAACCCACGGATCGACCCGGAAACTCAACTAATTGGATACATGGCTGTTCAACTTGGAATGTAAGAATATTAGGTTATCAATGAGTTGGAAAGAAGACATGCATATCATTCTTTAAATAGAGAGGAAGATCCAAGGAGAAAATAGTGTTCTTGATAAAGTAATTTTAAGTCATGTTCGTATATACGATAGGTATGAAAGAGGACCAACATAGAAACAAATTGGTGTAAAAACCCATGTTGATATCTTATTCAGTTTTAGGGTGATTATATTTCAAAGATTTCACCATGAAAGTGGCCTCGCTGTGTTAAGTGCGATGTCGTAGTTGCAAATCCAGGACAATTGATATGTTTTTCTTTGAATGTTAATTCTAAATTCTATTTCAATTATAATATATAATTTTTAAATTATAGGAAACTTTTGTTGCTTATTTGTTAAGGTGGGGTGTAGCATGTACTTATACTTTGCCTATCATCATATACCTTAAAAAATACATTAGAAAATTGTCTTGAATCAGTTATTATGACATCACACTTATCACTGTAAGATCACTTTTCAACACACTGGTGAAGTCTGTGAAATGTTATAGCTGATAAACGGAATAAGATATCAACATGTGTGGTGCGACCAATAATAACACAAACAGCAAAGTTAAAGTCCCGGGTTAAAGTCCTCTGTTCAATTTTATTCTCATAAGTCTCATGGGTTCGGCAACTGCACACTGGGAAAATGAGCTAGTGTAAGAAGTTACAAATATTTCAATAACAACAGCAAAAAAACAAGAGGCGGTGGAGGAATGTGATGCAACAGAACTTCGTTGTGAGTCTCACATAGCTGTGGTCTTGAAATCACAATAGAAAAAAGGGTATAGTTTGCACACAGTTAGGAAAGTAAGCGTAACTACTGTGCAAACAAGAAGAGAACGAGACATTGTACTTTCGAGGCTAAGCCGGAAATTGTTTGTTATCATTCCGCAAGCGACCTGATAACGCATTAATAAAGAAATCGTGGTACCAGACACCTTGCCTAATGCCTAGGAACAAGTTAAAATATACCTTATTTCCCCACACATGGCTTTTTACCAATTTGTTTTCTGAATGATAATAGTACTCTTATCATATAAATAAAAATGCACGGGAATATTCCTTTAAAATAAGGCCTAAAATAAGGCCTAAGAACGGCTTCGCAGTAATTAGGAACCGTCAAATTGGGATCAACATTCGGCAGTCGATATGTAACTGCATTATTTCGATTGATTGAAAGTTAGGATAAAAATTAAATAAGTACATAAAGATTTTGAGTTGTCGCCCTTTCAATCATGTCATTTTAACATATATTTAAAATAAAATAAATTTAAATTAACCATAACTCAAAGATGGATATGCTACTTATAAAATGACACTGTATTGATACTAAATTTCGTGTACTTTGCAAAAAGGTCAATTCTATTAAAACCTTGTTGTCAATAGTTATTTGTATCTTTGTATTCTAGGGTTGCTGCAATACAAAAACAAAACCCAAATGGCCCCATAAGATATTTGGTGAGTAGTTTAAAATCTGTTTCTGTGCTTTAAATATTAATGATAAAAGGTTTTACTTTTGTAGTTCTAAGATCTTACTATTTGCATGAATTGATTAGACATTATTTATCATTAGATGGTAATTAAAAGTTTCCTATCTATCTCTGACTATATGAACATGCAATTAAGTTTACTAATAGTGCAGGATTTGGAACAGAGTTCATTATTACTCTGAGACGCCAAAAACTTTAGTATGACAAACGCAGGTCCATCGGTTATGAACTGGTTGATTCAAATATTTTGCAGCCTGCTGTAAATACCCTAAAAATGGCCGCCATTACCTCACATTGACAGCCTCTATTATCATGCCATTTATCATTTCTTTCAATCTGCAGGATGATGAGGATGACGACGGGAGGACCGGAGATGGTTTAATCGGATATAGCCAAAGATATTTCTTCGAAAACAAAAGAGACAACCCGGAAGTTTTAGTTCATCTTCCAATGACAAAGGTATATCTAAATTATTGTTTTCAGTGAAGGATTTGAGCCTATCGTGTTAAGGTTTGTCAAGCAAGTTTGGCTATGATGCAAAACAAAATTAGTATAATGATAAATGATATAAACAAAATAGTTTCTAAAATAGTTCTTTAAACATTGTTAATGTTTAAATGTTGAAAAATCTTTGAAATCAGTTACACAAATTGAATCTATTATAAGACGTACATTTTGCTATCTTATGCATAAACGACAAATATTGTGTTCATTTTAATCAAAAAAATGTCTAAAAGATTGATAAAATGCACATTTGGAAGAATTAGTTTTGATGTTCGTACATAGTTGGTTTTCGGCTGGGACTATTTACGTCGTTTGTGGAAGTTTGGCTATAATGAAATGCAGAGATGTTAATGACTTTCGTCATCATATGGTATTAAACTTAACATTTTGATTATTTTAATAATTTACACATTGAATATATTACGTCTCATTATCACCTGTTCTCTTTCATTTAGGCAGCTGTACGCGGCTTGGACACAATGACGAACTTTGCCAATACCAAAATTACAAAATTCTATGTTGCAGGGCATCAAAGGTAGGCCCTTATTCATCTTTATTTTTTTCTGTTTTGTTGTTTAATGTAAAT
>JAIGNY010004475.1:2332500-2342500 GCA_020152595.1 Chiridota heheva
AAATACGATTTTTGAATGTTTTCTTTATCAGGTTTCTTTTGAAGTCTTCTGCTATGTCAGTCCGGCAGCTTGCCTATTAATGGGAACATAAATGTTCCTATTAATGGGAAACTTTTGCTACATGTAAACCGCCATTTTCTGATATTTCCCATGATCCTTTGCTATCCTAACGTTAAAGCCTTATGCAATGTTACATTTTTCAAATTTGAAATACGTCTGAAAAAAATATCTTTGCTAGGGAAAACTTAAAACTTATGAAAATACCTTCATTATTGTCATGGCTACAACTTTTTAACTCCCATTTGATATGTTCACCACGCCGTTTTCGAAATATTAGATAAAATAGACAATAGAGCTAAGGCTTTTAGGCACGAAACGGCCATTTTGAAAATTCAAATGTTTTTCAACACAATGTTTTTTAATATTTCAAGTACATAAATTAGAAACTATGACATTTTATCGCGACATCTGAACAATAGGGCTGCATGACCTCAATTTTCTCGTGTGTTAAAAATGTTCCTATTATTAGGCATGCTTCGGGACTGTATATAATGAACTTGCTTGACCTTGAACTAATCCTATATAGACACCAATCGGTCACCAATCTTCAACTTATTTTAAAGAAGACAATCAAAGGGATAAACTGACAAAGCATCCAGACTCACATCTACATTTTTTTGGAAGTCAATGTGTATTCGATTCCGTGCCGTAATAAGACTATTTCCATATCAGTATAAGAAGATATTTTACTTCCCTTATTACCATTCTTGTACATTGGACGTAAGTCTAGTCATTTTCAAAACAAAATGTGAAAAACTGTACATCTCGATGTTTCCTTCGAAGAAATTTCATATCAAAGCAGTTTCTTAGCAGATCTGTTTTGTCTGTTTTATTATTAAATCAAAAGAAGGTTACTCGTATTGTATGTAATGCAATATTTTTTTACCATTCTAACAAACTTTTTTACAAATTAAAACATTAAGATCATCACAAATATAGATTTCAGTTAAGGAGTATCTATGTTTAATTCTTATCAAATGCCATTACCCAATTACCAGAGAACTTACCAAACGTTTTCTCATTGGCATCCAATGATAAATATTACATAAGACAATAATAATAATTTCCAACAAAGGTATGTAAGAACAAGGACAAATTGATTGTGCATCTCCACTTCAGTCAAACTTTGGAACTCACTTGATAATAGTAGGCCTATATATATGAAAAATGTAGAACCCTAATTCTATTTTTCTAAATAGAAACCAAAAGGTTGTGTGCTTCCGATCCTTTATTTCTTAGAACTCCTTACATTATGATTAACATACGAGGATATTGAGAACCGCTTAATTATATTTTGTTAATCAGTTATAGAGCCTCCAGTGAGACCCCATTTGATTTCAAGTCAGCATGTTTCACGGCCCCTTCATCTAAAATAAAGGAACAGTTGCATGTTATAGTCATATTAATGAAATTATTTTATACCAGTCGACCGTAAAAGAAAAGATGAGGTTTTTTTTTATCCATCATAAATTAAAAAGTCATGTTTTTATTGGAGGGGAGTGAAGCATTTCATTCTTAATAAACTCTTGAAATCTTTGCATTTGCATGCTCTCAATCTTCATCCATGAATAAATTGGGCTGGGGACATCGGAGAGAGCATAGCTCACGAGGGAGGGGGAGGGGGCTAAGAGAACCCATTGGATCAAAGAATATTCTGAACTTTTAGAAAATAACCTTAAAATGCGTGTGTGGATGCAGGGGAGGGGGTACGTCTAGGAAGAAAAAGATTTAATCATTGACTTATTCAATAATCTGTTAATGAAAATGTAATAGTCCAGATTTGAAGGGGAACTCCAAATATTTTGTTGAAACAATGTTTTGTTCGGAGATTTTGGTAGCAATTGGTTAAGATTTAAGCCAATCACAAATCTGATAAAGTTATTATTATTTTGTTTATATCATGTTTCCGCCTCTTTAATGACATCTCTTCGTGTCAGGCCCAAAGCCACTACTTTTGTCAAACGGCACAAACTCTTGGGCCTGCAGATTCTCGATATACAGCGGTTATATATATGGTATATATTCGTTTGACTTTGCACAAGGAGGGGGAAGCACACACCACAATTGACTAACAATATTATCAAGCAAGTATGACACAAATGGATAATGGTTATTTATCATTAAATCAAGGTACTTTAAACTCCGCCTATTAATATTCATGAAATTAACACAAGAAACATTATGGAAAATGCATCTATATATCACATATTGTGTCCATTGTACCATTGAGCAAAGGGGAGCTACATAAGGCCTTACATGCTTCCAGTAGACCCCTCCGCCAAGGGGTTCCAACCATTGTTCACATTCTGACATTAGGAATTTAAATTAGAGGTTTACAGGTCATGTTTTAAAGCAATAGCAAATTCTCTTTTCATGATTTATTTAGGGGGATTGTAATAAAAAAGGGGATTCCTTCTAACCCCTTATTAATGCTAATACTGGTCTCACTCCATTTGAATTTTCAAACCAGAAAAAAAAAAATTGGCTCTACTTTGAAACACAGTTGTGCGAATGCATCTTTGATTGGTATGTTCTAATACGCTAAAAATATCTGTGTTTTAAACTGACACGTTTTTATATTAAGTTTAAAAATGTCGAAAGATATATCTGTATATTGGGTGTTTTACATCCAATCTTCAACAGTCAAGGTTACATAGAGACAATCCGAGAACTTGTGAAGAACTGATGGATGAGGACCCGCAAGGAATTGAACCAGGGACATATGACCACTAGACCAAAGTGTTTGGTTTCTTTTATTAGGCTTTTAAATAAATGATGACCAACCCATCAAACATCCTTGGCAACTATTGCGATTGTTCATCATTGAAAAGGAATGCACTTCAAATACAATTCACTCCTGTGAGAACAATAATGAAATTTCAGACAATAAACAAATGAACTTAGCTTTATGAAAGGGTAGTAATTCAAAACAGAATCACAGAGAATAATTCAATAGCAATTTACAGGTTGTGGTTTAAGTCAAGATATATATCATTCAATTTCAAAATTAATTGAATGAATAAAGTATTGCATTTTAACAGCATAAGCATGTGTACACTATCTAACGGCATAAACATGCACATGAGAAGCAAAACTTGGCATGCACTTGTAAAGATTTAAAAAGTTCAAGATTTTTGCCCTAAGCCCCATACACTCATTAATATACATAATTTTGACACCAAAAACACCAGGGACCATCTTTGAGTCATGATTATTCAATGTGTCAATTTTGACATGCCACTGATGTATGGTTCACGAGATAGTGTTTACAAGCTCTTGTCACTAAAACCACATTATGCCCCGCCCACAATTTATATCAATGATTAAAAACATTTTTATAAGATGAGCATCTACCCACCCCTAACACATTAAATATGCCAAAGAAGATGCAAAACAGATATATGGTTATCAAAAAATATGACCATTTGAAAACAAATACATTTTGCCACGCCCACTCATTAATATGCACGATATCGACACTAAAAACAATAGAAACCATGGATCATGACACATATAGGTGCCAAATATGACATGGCATAGATGTACCGTTCTTGAGATATCGTGCTTACATACATACATACATACATACATACATACATACATACACACATACATACATACATACATACATACATACATACATACATACATACACCCACACACACACATACATACAATATTAACTTTCAGTCATTAAGTTGTGAAAGTGTGTATTTCCATAGTTTTATCGGTTCTTCTTTTCTTTCTTTTTGATTATCTTTTTTTTTTTTTGCCAGCAAATTTTACTTTTATGGTACATTTATGTCCACATGCTTTTTATTACAAATTTTTCCTATTCATATTGAAAATAATGTTTTGGGGAAAAGACTTCATATTACACTTCAGTTTTTGCCGTTTCTATGCAATAATTAACAAGATTAGACACCAAATAAAAATATAAAAATATATATTTTGTTAATTTGGAAATGTATATCATTTGTCTGTCAGACATGTATATCACAGTGGACCAGAAGTCTACAATAGACGTCACCTTAAAGCACCCGTAAGATATATAGTCAGTAAGGCTGAAGGAAAAAACAACAATGAAATATGCGCCGTTTACTTGGAGAAAAAAATATATTTGCGATTTCTCTCTATCGTCAAAATAATCTGTTATGGTCTCATAAACATAATGTAATCAATAATATATAATACAGTAAAACCTCGGTAATCATCTCATAATCTCTGTGTATGTAAAAGACGAGAAAAGATAAGTAAGGAAAGGGGGAAGGGGGGGGGGGACACAATCTCTGTATATAGTATACAATAAGGTCCTTGACCTCACTTCCTGTCATTCACTTAGATGATTATAGCTCACTTTATAACTCCAAGTGAAATGCCCGACCAGACGCCGAAAACCTTTTATGTCATAAGTCCATGAAAATAACTTGTTTAGACGCAGAGCTTCACAATCACAATCAATCTTGTGGAAAAATCCACTAGCCCAGGCACCGTTCTTGCCTTGGGGCTTACACAAAAACTCGGATAAAACATAGCCTCCCGAGATGTGTTTCATTAGACTTATTTAGACTTAATTGCTTCTCCCTGACTTTTTGGAGATTTCAGATCAAACAAATATATGTACATTTTAAGAATGTTGGCATCTGAGATGCCTTAGAATTTTGCATAAATTAAAGTATTTTATAAATTAAGAGCTCTGACCGAGCGGATCTTCACTAAATACCGCGTCCATTCTAATTCAAATTTTCGTAAATACAAGCAAGTAGTGAGAGATGGGCATGTACCGCCCACTCGCGTAATACAACATCAAAACAATATTACAAACGAGATTATAAATCACTCCCCGTGACAATGTATATGTATTATCATTTACTAGAAATGAATTGTGTCATTGTCATTGTCATTTTGTATCATACAAAACAGACAAGTCTGACCACTAAATATTTTTTTCATGCAGGATTCATCAAAATACAGATCACATCCTTATTGGACATTACAGAAGAATAGCGAATGAAGGTATTAGTTTCATTCGAATGGTGCAGAGGTAAGATCATATTTGCAGTTAGCACAGTCTCCGTTACAGCAACAATTACAATTCTACAAATAGCTCAAGCTATGATAACAACTCTACAAATTTTGGAAATCTCACGGATTATTATCCAAATTGGCAGCCGTCCCTTAGTCCATCCCCAATGCTCTCATGGGAAGGTATTAGCTGCTCCATCTGGTCGCCCAAATTACAGCCTGGTAGACTGTTTGACCAGTAGTTGAAGTAAAGCATCTTGGGTTGGTGGTAATTTCTCCATAAACTGACTCTTATGTAAGAGATCCCTTCTTGCATCAATGACAATCTGAAAAGGATTGGTTTTATCATACAGGACAACTGTCAGTCTCTAAAGGCACTGGAAGTGATGTGAATTAACATTAAGGACTTCAAATGGATGATAGGCAAAGTAAGCAACGGTTTCTGTAACCTCCTCATATGTCCAGGCTTGCCAAACTGACTTTTTCCTTTGTCTTTAAACGCTGAAGCCACATCCCGAAAAGGCGTGTAAAACTGGTAGGGCGCGTGATTTAGGATTCCCAAGATTGGAACAAATGGCATTTATATATGCTGTGGAAGCAAAGTTCTTGCCCATATCAAAGGCTACCTATATGTTGGCTTGTGGATAAAGGCTTGATAGATTGTGAAACTTGCCCTCCAAGATAAGTATTACATCTGTGTCTACTGTGTGGACCTAAATAGTCTGACCACATTGTTCAGATTATGAACTACAATTCTGCAACTTAAGAAGAAAAACATGCAAACAGCTCCTTTTTATTTGTTGGATCTCGCAGAAAGTACATCGAGCTACTTGGCAGTTTTGTTTAGCCTGACACTTTTCTACGGACACCTTTTCCCCATTTTCTATCAAATGGATGCTTGACACTATTTGGTATGTATTTGTCCCACACAATATAGTCTCTTGGTACTCTGGAGCTGCTTTCAAAAGTAGATACGGTATGAAGATCTTTTTTCCATAATCATTAAAGGTAGTAGCTGCAATGGTGGGCAAACAGTGGGCAATGACAGCTCCATTCTGCACTCTCGCTTTAGCAAGTCAAGATTTCATGAATGGTAAGTGAAGCTTACCAAAGTCTGAAAGGCATGGTGGAAAAGACTGCACCTCATAGGCGAAAAACTTCTGCAAGTCCCCCTTACGGCTTTTCATAGAAAAATTCAGCTGACCAAAAATGGGTACATTATTTTCTAGTGTTGTTGATTCTCTCCGATTATCTGCGGTAATCAACAGGCAATATCATAAGATCAGGACTGTAGCAAGTAGAGTCAAGTGTCTTGCTGAAGGACACAATGCAGCGTTCACGGCGGGAATCGAACCCGGTACCTTTCGAATATGAGCATGACTTATAAACCACTGAGCCACTGCACTTCTACAATCTCTTGTTCCAGCAATTTTCACTAATTGTAGACTACAAGTGCCAGGCAGCTTGGATATACATTCATAGTGTACTCTCGAACACTGATGGTAAATGTATTCAAAACTACAGCTGGGACAGAAGCATAAGTATCAGAGAGATGGTACGTCTTTTAGTCAACAGGGGTGGAATTTGCACATGTGACCTGAGCTGCCCATGATTAGTTTTTGTGGGAAACTGGAAGAGATTCATTCCAGTTACATGGATGGAAGACTGTGCGATTGTCGAGCTTGGATTATGATCACGGTTATCTAAGGCTACAATGGTAAAAAGCTCTTTACGGAGACATGTAGGAAAAACCACGCCATCGTCTTTAAAACGCTGGCAAATTGAAGTAGCTATCTACTCTTCCAGTTCCATAACACGATTATATGACTGCATGATATGCTGATACCAGTTTCGTTTTAACTGCTGGATAATCTACTTACTACGGGGCAGAGCATGCATATTGATACCAATGTAAATTAAAAGAGGAGGCTGCTTGCTAAGTTGCATAGCAACCAGCAAGTTTGGTATGATGCTATCAGAATAGACTCATGAATATGCACGATGATGTCATAAATGTATGTATGAATATAAACAATGGGTTGGAATTCTAGGAAGAAAAAAGTCAAATTTTGACATGCATGGCAGCCATTATGGATTCTGGCAGCCATCTTTAAGATTAACTGGGCATGCATTCGAATCTGAAATCCATTATTAGGGACTCACATACTCTTCTGGGAACTTTTAACCCAAATAAATAACAGTTTGAATTTTCTGTGTTGAAACTTTTTTCTACAAAATTCCCTTTTTCACATCTGTGGCGGCCATTTAGGATTTTGGAAGCCATCTTTAGGTTTGAACGGGCATGCAAATTATCTGCAATCAATTATTAGGGTCTCATATACCGTTCTGGGAAGTTTTATCTTAAACAAACACCATCTTGGTACATTTGTGATATATTTTATTGTACAAAGTAAAGTTTATAACATTTTGGATGGCCATTTTCTATTACGGTGGTCGAATTGAATTTTGGATTTTGGGAGCTATTTTTAAGATAAATTGGGCATGTATTTAATTTCAAATCAGGTGGTCGCCAAATAAACAAGATGACTTTTGGATTTTGGGACATCCCTCTTTGCACATCTGTGGCGGTCATTTTGGACTTTCGCAGCCATTTTAAGATTACACGGGCATCATATTTATCTGCAATCAATTATTGAATTGTTCTCGGGGGCTCCTACCCTAAAATACATTGTTATAGCTCTAGGAACCTTCATTTAAAATTTGGCACTTTTATCCGCTCTGTAACGGTAATGTTGAAAAATGGACTTATACCACCTGACTAATATGTAGTGTTTTTCATACATGAATTTGTATAGAGTTCAAGGTTCCTCCAATGATTTTACATTTCAAATTGACTATTTTACTAGGCCTTCTTCACAATGAACCGTATCCTATTAAAAAATATTTACTGCATTCCTTAACTTTAAAGCATCTTTCAATTGTATCAAACGGGAAAATTTGTTTCAGAAACTCTGTAGCTTGGGTATAACTGGCAGGTTTTTCGATATCCTTCTTGCAATGTATGAAAATGTAAAATCATGTGTAAAGTCAAGATGGTTTAACTCCGTTCTTCATTGAGTTGTACTAAACACTAAAGGGGTTAGGCAGGGGTGTAATCTCACACCTATTTTTTCTCTATTCTTATTAATGATAATGAAGATTGTCTTAATCGTTCAACGTATACTGGTATCTAAATCATGATTAATGATAAAAAATATATGCTGTCTCTTGTATGCGGATGATCTAGTAATTTTCTCTGAGAGTGCCTATTCTTTACAAAAGCTTCTTAATCATCCTTGAAACTGGATTTGCCAGTTAGTAGTATGCTTCAAATCTTTGATACAAAAATTATGCCTATCTTAACATATGGGGCAAAGCTATTGGGTGGTAGTCCACATGCAAGTGTTTACAATAATTTCAATAAAAATTTGCTTGGTCTTCCTTCTAACTGTATTAATATTCTTGCATTATAAATGAAGTTGGGAGACCATTTTTCAGATTTTGGTCGTTTCTAAAGCTTATTTATTATTGGCTGCGCGTTATAAGACATACGGAGGATAGGTACAGTATACTAAGCTTGGTTACCATGAACAATTTTGCTGAACTTTTATTAAAGAAAACTTATTGCTAAACTACGCTGTGATACCCATGAAATTGAGGGAAATGTTGGACGCAAGAAAAAAAATTCCATCATACAACCAAAGAATTTGTCAATTTTGTTTTCTGAATCTAATTGATGTCGAATTTCACTTTATGCTTATTTGCCAATTTCTCCATGAATTGCGTGCAAAGTACATACCAGGTTATTATGTTAAGTACCCTGATAATCAAAAGTTTAACATGCACTGAACAATTGTGTAAATTGCTTTATACGCATGCGATTAAGTTTCGTGAAATGTAAGGTATATTCGGCACTTACTATGCTACTTATTTCTGTTATCGTTTATCTGTTTATGACGATCCTCGATCCTATTCTTATTTTATATATGTTGTTGATTTTTTTGTACATATTTTGTGACAAAAGCCAAGGGCCTAGTGCACTGATTTAATAAATGAAATGAATGTTTATCTTAGTGAAAAAGTATTCGCAACGCATTATAAGATATATGTCACAATCAGTGGCTTGATATTTTTGTATTATTTTCTTTTATAGGGTTGGAAATTTCCTAAACTCTCCTGGACTCGGTCAGTGGTAAGAATTTGAATATAAATTTAATTTGATTTGTGATGTTTTCAACGCTTTGTTTTCATATGTTCACTTTGTAATCAATTGATAACAAGTTGTGGCATACATATCTGAAATAAAAGGTGAAGTAGAGAGTTTTGTTTTAAAATACAACAAAATGTGGAGTAAATCTTGAATTGATGTTTTTGAGAAGCGAATTGAGTATCGGGCAATATTAGTTCGCTGCTTCGAATTATGATGGACAGACATGATCTTAATCGAATAGCTTGTTAATATAATTCCAATAGATTAAAGTGATCAAATAAATATGTGTTTTTCATACAGGATGCTTCAAACGGTATAATAACTCTTTATACTGACACGCAACCAATCAATATTACAGCTTGGAGGGCGGAAACGGTTACGGATACAAGGTATTTTATATTTTTGTGGGTTTCAAGAGTGCACGATATCCGAATGACAAAACATAACTGCAATATTTATCAATTAATTCGGGTATATCATTCATAACTCACGTTTATCAAATATCAAATATAACGGCTTATTGGGTTTCCAAAATGTTTCCACATTCCATTTTTTCTCCTCAAAATTTCCCACAGGTCACAAGAAATTTCTCCAAGTTCCACTTAATTGTTTGTGCAAGCATGTCCTCCACCACACCATGCCAGAAGGTCAACATTTTTGCTTGTGCTGAGACTCGTTATTGGCCAGGTTACGATGCCTCTAAAT
>JAIGNY010004475.1:2350000-2362500 GCA_020152595.1 Chiridota heheva
TCGTCCAAGCATTTCAAGACACCAAATGCATCGAGCATACCTTATTATGGGATCAAAGTCACATAATATTTGTCAAAACCAATAGTGAATTGACTTATTAACATAATTCTCATGACGCGTTGCCAATCTGGAAAATACAATTTGCCAGTCGCTAGAACAGTTACAATCCAGCGGTCATTTCCCCCTGATAGCTTTCAAAACTCTTAGTGGAATGCACTTTCACAACAGTTTGTTGACTCCGCCCATCCGAAAAGCTTCAGACAGTCAGAAGACAAAGGGAGAGGGGTGGGGGCGGTAGACTTACCTGAGCTAAGCCTACCCCTGTTGTTAGCGCATTTTGTAAATACTGTACACTCCCTACCTGCTCACCGTAGGTTTATGGGCTAATAGCGGTCTGTAAATCTCCGAAAGAATATATTTACTCAGACCTAATTTAATAAGTTAAGGAGAGGTGTTCTGATACCCATGATTACGACACTGCTTGCATTTACATTCATTCATTTCTTTCTTTTTGTGTCTTCACAACAGTTGTCATCATATTTACAATAAACAGTCAGGAAGATTCCCCTCTTCAGGAGAAACAAATACTTTTCCCCGAAAAGGAGAAAGCCTATGTAAATGATGTAACTTCTAGATTTCCATTTACAAGTGCTTTGACCTACGGTTTTTAATTAGTTAATATGCATTTATTGTATTTTCGAAGTAGTCGGGCTGCCTTGTGTGCATACCTGTTTATGTAATGGACATTCCCTATCTTGTTTCGTACTGGATGGTGTCTGCGTTACTTCGATCATGGACTTAGAAGAGATCCTCAGCGAAAACGGCGTGGTGGATGTCCATTTGGGGCGTGGATAATTTGTAGATTAATAAGTATAGAATATAAAAATACAAAAATGAATTTGACCTACTTGGTAATAAAATGTATAGACCCCATACAAGTTATGTGCCACACCGTTACGCTATTTCGTTAGAGGCATCATGGGTAATTTTCAAATGGCGTCTGATATTTTCTCCTTTTTAGGGAAAACATTTTTTTGTGAGGAGAATCTCTTAAAATGATAAATAAACAATTCAAAACCTATGAAACAAATTTCAACTAGCTCCATAGTACATACTTAAAAAATAAACTAGAAGAAATAACGCAACTGAGACCAATTTCAAATTTGAGAAATTACTCACCACCCGTTCCTCTTGCATTATAACAGTTTCCTTCTAACTACATTTTCCACTCCCGTTCCCCTTCCTTCCCATCACCTTACGTACTTCCTATGCTCCCTATGTCCAATTCGCACTTTTAAATAGTGCACAAATTAAGAAGGTTGATCAGTACGCGAGTAGTAACAGGCCACTATACAGCCGCTAACCAATCAGAAGCCGAATTTGCTATGACGACGTAGCTTCGCCGTAGTTCGCTTCTGATAGGTCAGCGGCTGTATGGTGACCCTGAGAATTTTCATGAATCATCGGATTGCGTCACAAAATATTCTGGATTGTTCCGAAGAGTCCTTTTAGCGAAGTGTAGAGCTCATTTCCATATACTTAATGCTGACTTCTGATTGGTCGGGGTCTGTAGAGTGGCCCCTGAGCTTTGTTCATCTGAGTCATCGGATTGCGTCAGAAGATGGGGAGGTTTTCAGGAAACCGTCTGAGAAGGATTGTGAATTGACGGTCATTTTAAAGAGGGCACAGAGCACCCCCACCCCCCGGGGGAGAATTTTTCGTCTGAGAAGGGTTGTTTGCTGTGAATTGACGGTCATTTTGGAGAGGGCACTGAGGTCATTTTGGAGTATTTCTGATCAATTTGTATGGTTTAGATATCTAGGTTTTCTGGGAATACTATGGGTCTATATCGTTTTTATACCGTCAGTGGTGTCCGAGGGTAACGCGCCCTGCTTACCTCTTGGTTTAAGACAAGAAAAAATTACAACAAATTGGCTATGGGTCCCCCCCTCCCCCAGGGTACGTTATCCTGGTATTATCCACTAAAAGGTGGGGGTATTATTGTCACCACACCACTCATTGTCGCCATTTCAAAACAATAAACCATGGTAATCTGTTGATCAGAAGTTTAGATTTGTCAACGAGTTTAAGTTGATTAAACTATAAAAGGTATCAGTAATATAGATAAATCGCCATGTCACGATTATCGATAATATCGTGATAATATCGTCACAATTTACTAAGTCATATCATTCGAGAAGACATTGTACTTGACAATTGAGAACCATTTTTTTCTGAAACTTGTCATATCAAGAACATATTTTGAAAATAGGTAAGATTTAAGAGAACGATATTTTTTAAACGGTGATTTGAGATTTTTTTTAAATTGTGTACGATTTGAGAACGAAATTTTATTTTCAAATCCCATTGACTTTGCACAGGGAGCAAAATTTGAGCGACATTTTATTTGAAAACGTGAATGATTTGAGAAACAATTTTTCTGAAACACTGTCATTTGACTAAGGCAGGTTTCTGCTTAAATGTTTTTTATTTAAGAAGACAGAACTGCGTTTTTACGAGCAAAATGGGGTCACGAGGCCCCGGCTTCAATCCTGGGGTGGGTAGACACGCCAGTGCACCACAACTGGTTATCAAAGGCCGTGGACATTGACTTGGTTGTCGATGTTATGTCTGTCCGTACGTCGTACCTGTGTTCTCGTCTGGGTCGTATTAAGCGTTTCGTGATAGCATTTGTACTATCATAACCGAATACGCAGGCGACGACCCCGTCATTGTAATTGTTTGTTCAACTCTCTCTCTCTCTCTCTCTCTCTCTCTCTCTCTCTCTCTCTCTCTCTCCTTTTTTGGCCACTGGAAACATACCATGCATTGATCTCACTTTTAAAATCAATTCATTTTCTATGCATGTATTTCTAAACTAGAAAGGGGTATAGGGTGGGGGGTGGAGGGGGATATCCGGAAAACATACTATAGAAAAGGAGGTAAAAGATATAAAACACGTTGACACCCTTGCCTTTTTTCCAATTTATTGACGCAGCATTATCGTCAGGAAATAGCTCGCAGGCTATATGACGTCCACATATTAGCCCTGTACAGGACCTAATACGCCAGAAAATAACACGCAGGTTATATGGCGCTAAAAAAACTTTACTAGTCAAACAATGAATATTTACAATGAAATTTTAAAGTAACAAATGCTCAAACAAAAGTAACATCAGCAGTTTCGGGAATCCGGTTTCACTTTATGTATCACTTGTACGTTTGCAATGCAGCGCCCTCTTTTTTCAAACTTTCCTTTAAAACAATACCAGAAAATAAGACGCAGCTTATATGACATAATAAAATACAACAATAAACATTTGTATTTAATGTTCAAACAGGTGTAACTCTTCTTCTTTTAAGAGTTCTTCTTCCTCCATAGGTTTCTCGATGATGGTGGGTGGTATGTCAAGCTTCCAAATTACCTTACGTCGTTTTGACAGGGTGGGAGGTGGCGACGACGACAGCAAACGGGGTCTTTTCTTTGCGGGTGAAACGATAGGTACTTTGACTAGTGCTTTCAAATATTCTACTGCATATAGGCCTTCCATGTTCGTCAGTTTACACCATTGGTCCAGTTAAGAAAAAAAACCTTTTTCTCCGAATATGATCGTCCATTGGCGACTGGTGCGTCCATTTAAATCGTTAATCGTTTACATTGGGTAGTCGAAATGGCGCATAGTCACAAGAATGTTTTCATCTTCTGCGGTCAAACTGATGTATATCTGTTTTGCCAGAAGCAAACGTAACTTTTCAGGGTGCGACGGACCACTCATGCGACGGGCCCCGTTGACGGTAGACGTACTGTAATGCAAGACCAGTTCAGATATCATTTTTTTGTTCTTGCAGAGTACATCCCAAACGCCTTCTTCCATGGCGATGCCTTCAACCGTGACTCGAGGTATTGTGCCGGGGTTGGTTTTGGCATACTTGCCGAGATGAACATATTTGGTGCTTTCAATCTGCGATGTAGACACATACACGTTCTCTTCTTTGGGATAAGCTCGGGTTACCCATCCACAACAGTCTCTTAATTTGTCGAAACTCTGCATTTTCAAAGCTCTCTTCAATGGTACTGTATGTTGTCGGGGCCCGAGGGAGGTCGTGAGAATCGCATTTCTCCCGTATGCTTGTTATGGTTGTACACGTTACCGTTCCTCTCGTTTACTTTATTCCAACCGGTTGGAGCCATGATGTGTTTTTCCTCGGAGAGTTATAAAAAAATGATGGGGTTTCTAACATTCAGGCACTTTTATAACTGTTCTCCAGTAGAGGACGCTAGTCAATTACCAGTCAATGACATTCTGCTTCATTTCAATCGGCAGATATGTTTTTTGACTGTAAGGTTGGATTTGTTACACATCGACTCTTTTTCCCTAACAGTCATACACACGGGTGTGTACACATGGTTGGGTTTGTTGCACATCGCTTCGTACGAAGGCGAGTCAAGAGGCGTGCTGGTCTTTCTTGCTTAAATGTTTCTTTGCTTGATTGCGTCTTCTTTTTTTCTTCAAAAAAAAAAAAACACTTGACGAAAACTCTCGGGACGTGTCAATGTCATCCATTGATCAGGTGTGAGAGTGATTCCTGTTTTTGTAGGGACTTCGCCGATGAAGGAACGTTGCTGTTCTCTCTGATATGTACGTAGAGATTGTCTTTGAATGATGAGATTGTGACGTAGGTATACTGCCCAAGCTTTAGCTTTTCTCCCCCGAATGGATGCGATGGGAACTTTAATTTATTAAGCATATCCGTTACCAAATGAGCTCGTCGGTTTAACGTCGACCATTGTTCGAGTGTGAGGGCAATACCTTTCTTGGTCGCCACAGGTGTCGTCCCTGCATTCGGGGTGTAAAATATTGTCGTACATGATATAAAGACAGAGGCTGTGAGATAGCCCTCGCCTCCTAAGGCTACATCGTTCTTGTCTTGTGTACCAGCGCGGACATCGGTTATTCGTTGCGGGCCGGTCGATAGCAGTAGCAGTGCTTGTTGATGCTTCCACGTTCGTTTCTGAGTATTGAATCAATGTTAGGCCTACTCGCTGTCGTTGTCGCCTTTTATATAGCTATTTAATATATGCACATGCGCTTGGAATCAAGTCCCACGTAGACGCCCTTTTTTCGCGTTAAAGTGCAGTTCTGTCCTGTTATTCACCCGTAGGTGCCATTTTTCAGTTAAAAACGTAGTTTTGTCCAAATAGTCACACGATTAAACCCCCGTAGATCCCTTTTTTGCGTTAAAGTGCAGTTCTGTCCTGTCCTTCCCCCGTAGACCCCATTTTACCCGTTAAAAACGTAGTTTGTTCCTGTTATTCCACGATTAAGCCCCCCCTCCCCACCCCCCATCCGTAAAAATGCAGTTTTGTCTCAAATGACAGTGTTTCAGAAAAATTGTTTTTGATCGTTTCAGAAAAAACGTCTACTCAAGTCATTCACGTTTTCAAAAATGTTGCCAAAGTTTTGTCCTAAACAAAGTCAAATGCAAAAAAACGTTTTGTAAACGTGTTTAAAAACGTTTTCAAATCAAATGAAACAGTGTTTACCAAAAACTTGTTTTTCAAATACAATGTCTTCTCGGATAATGTCAGTAAAGACGATATTATCACGATAAAAACGATTTATCTATATTATTGATACTCGTTGACAAATCTAAATTCAATCAACAGATTACCATGGTTTATCGTTTTTAAAAAATGTCGATAATACCAAATTTTGCTTCCTGAAAACAAAGTCATTTTTCTTCTTGTTTTACAGGGGATTTGACACCAAATAGAAAACAAAATTTCGTTCTCAATTACTCCCAAATGACAGCCTACAGCAAACCCTCACTACTCCAAAATGACCGTAAATTCACAACACTTCTCAGACGGCTTCCGTGATAATGTTATGACTAATCAGAAAGAACTACGGCGAAGCTTGCAAAGATGTTTTCTCACTACTTACGTGATAATGTTATACTTCTTGAGATGTTTTCAAATTGACTTATGGACTTAAATTGTCTTAAAACGCAAGGAATTACAAACAATTGTGGACGATAAGATTAAAATCAACTCGGACAATCAATCTATAACTGATTGTTAACTATTACAGATGATGTACTCTTTTATCATACGCCATGGGTCGAAGCAGTAAGCTGGTAAATAGTATATTAGTTTTGATGCAACTAAAGGGGGTATACTTGGAACATTGCTTTAAGGCAGTTGTATGTGTCTATAATTAGGACATAAATGTTTATTTAAGAAAAAGTTGCACCGTGCTGCAAAAGAAAAACACAACAATCGATTCAACTTAAAACAAATTACATCTTCAAACTTGCATTGTTTCTTACATATCTGCATATAGCTGTATCGTGATTCTTTAGCACTTTTAAGTAATGTTACTAGTTTCCCGGGCTAACCCGCTAGTTCACCTTTGTCCATATTTATCATTTACAGCTTATTCTAAATTTCTTCACTTCATAGACAAGCTATTACAAAGTTAGTCTCTTTGAAATTGATATTCAAACCAGTTAGAATTAATATTATATTGACATCAAATTTGAAAAGAAATAAGTCCTTCACTCACACAATTATAGATAAACTGGAACACATTCATAAAGTGTGAATGTTTAAATTCAAAATATTTTGGTGTTTCCATTTTTAATTGTATTGTACACATGTTCATGTATCATTAAGCATCTCTTTAACCATTATATTGCATCACCTCTTCAAGTCAGCATTATCACCCAACACTACTTCATTATAATACGATACTATTGGAGAAATTAACTAATCAATTTTTGTACATAGATTAAAGTTCATAATTTTGGAAGGTAAAGGATAAAGCACATGTTATCAAAATTAGATTTACAAAACTATCAGACAGTAAACACAAATGTTGACATAGATATCAATCGAGGCAACTGAAATAGAAAGGTCACATCCTCGAAACAAACTTTTGGTTAGGCTTCTTCGTGTATGAGCTTTGACTTATTTCTTTGACTTTGTTTAGAATAGGTTTCAAAGTCAGTCTTTATTCATACAGCAAACAGCTTTGTCGAAAAATCGTAAAATACATTTAAAGAAATATTCCTGTCAATGTGATGTCATAATTAGAGCCCATGAGCAGCTTTGCAGATCATAATTTTCTCAAGTTAACATTATCAGGCTACACCTAATGTATCTCAATGATTAAAAATTATAGCAATATTTTCCAATAATTAAGAAAGGGCAAATTGATTTTCAAAGAAGCATATAACATTGTCTTGGATCTACAACCACACAAAATACTACAAGATCATTTTTCCAAAACACTGAAATCTTTGAAATGCGGTAACTCCAAAACGTAATAAGATGTGACAATAATTTGATCACCAAGTCGTTTCATTAATAGTCCTTTACCACATATCTGAACATTCACAGGAATATTCTTTTAACAATTAATGGAAATGAAATTAAATGTACTCGGCAATTTGATTTGATTTGAACCACATTAAGTCTAAACCTCGCAATACATTTTGTGTCTTAAGCCCCTACAAAATCTCAAATCTATCAAGGTCGATATTGCTCGCAACGGAAACCACAATCCAACACAAGCAATTAGCAATTACATCAGGGATTTTCACCTCACTTTCCACGGTCATAATGTGACATTGATAGTAAACTAATTTAACTACAGCTGCACAGTCAGGGGCGTAGCAGCCGGGGTGTGTGTGTGTGTGTGTGTGTGGTTGGGGGGTTGTGTGTGTGAGTGTGTGTGTTAAGGGAGTGTCCCCCAACCGCGATTTTTGTCGGGGAAAATGGTGACTTTGTTGGGAAATTTTCACCGATTTTCTCTAATGAGATGAACAATCGAAAAAATATAGTTATGTCGGAGAAATTGAAGTTTGTCAGAAAAACTTAATAATTATTTATAACCTTAAAAACGAAACTTCATCAACTCATGTTCATCGTTAATTAATATACATTTACATTTATTTCTCCTCAATTTACAGATTACAGATTACAGAAAATATTTACATGAATAAACACATCAACTAACTCCTTTTCTGTACAAATTGCTGATCTTGTTTTCAACTTGTTGTATTGAATCACAATTGAGGCTATTATTTCAACCAGTTTTATAATATAAGAGATCAGATAACGCCTCGTCCCTTATAACCATGGCAGCTTGTGGCTGCTGCAAGTTGGTAGAGGATCTCCTGAGTTCCATCGAATGGTATATTTATAACAAATCCCTGTATAACAATTTAGTTTTGTTACGGTCAGGATGGGAAAAAAAGGCAAAAAACCTGTCAGAACTAAGTTACAATGTGGACTGTGTAACCGACAATTTGATGATGACTATCGTAAAATCCATAATGTAAAATATCATAAGGATCTATTTTAAAAAGGAGTGCATATACCATTTGAAACTGTCAATGCCCCCATTTAATCCGCTTGTGGCAGCCGCAGCTGTATCAAGATTTGCAAAGAGCGCGAAAGTTCCGGAAGTCAGTACCGATGAGGCTCATCATTTACCTGTAGGCCTACCAAGTACCAGCGGGAATCGGAATGGGGATGCTGAGGTAGAAATATATACTGAAGCAAGAAAGGATCTTTCCAGAAAGTCTCAAACTGATGTTGGGAATGAGGTGTTGCTATTATTTACTTCAGATTTTCATAGAACAATGGCTACCATCATCAATTGTGAATTTACTGGTACAAGATAAAGTTAACAAGAGTATTGTAGAGATAACCCATGGTAATACGAAGCAAATATTTGTGGGTCAATAGTAATGAGAAAAACAATGTAAAAAATATGTATTTTGCGTCTTTTCCTACGGCGGGCCCCTAGACCCGACGCCATTTGAGAAAAACAATTTGAAAGTGTATTTTGCGTTTTTGCTTCTTCTGTATTTCATAACATATGGTGCCTAAATGAACGCTGTTGTTTCAATTTTAAAACAAAAAGTCCTCATGAAAAAATAAAAATGTATAGGGGCCAAAATAATTAAGTTTCCATGCTGTTTTGGGGTAAGTCAGTAAGTTACCGTGTAAATCTGTGTTGATTTTAGATCAAATATCATCCCAAAATGCCTAAAATCGCAGAGCTTCAGGGGCTTTGCACCCTAGACCCCTACCGGGCCACTAGTGGCCCTAGACCCCATGCCGTTTGGGCTACCGCTGCGCACTAGCATTAACGCCTACGGCGTCCAAAAAAATTCTCAGGAAATAATCCTTCACATACCCCCTCCTCCCAATATTTTTTTTTTAGCTACGCCCCTGGCTGCACTGACTTTCATGCTAAACATAAGTCAAAAGTATTCCCCTGTGGATAATGTGTCTGACTTGAAGTAATAATTTACAAATACATGTAGGATGGTATTTAACAGTGAAAGTTTTGTTTGTTTATTGATGAGTGATTTTAAGTGGTGTTTTGTGCAACTTTAAAAGTTTGTTTTGCTTGATTCCAATATATGTATTGCTGTTTGACCTTTAGTATTTGCTTAACTGATTAATTTGGAAGTTAGTTAGCACCAGAAACAAAAAGGCAAAAAATAAACGTCGTCCTTTTAGAAGCAATCAATCTGTAAATTGTCTATTTCGATAAAGCTGCTCTGAGTAAATTTGAGTACATTCGTTATTGTTTAAAGATCAATATTGCCGAATCGTTCTTTTTAAGTGTTGCAAGCTGATCATTAAATATATTTCATAATAATCAACATGGCGCTGGAGGAACAAAGTGATTCTTACTCTATCTACGTTAACTTGAAAAGTATTTGTTTGTCTATTTTGATATTTGGCTTATTAGCCTTGTTTACCCGACGCTTCAAACAGAAAATTTTTCCTCCCGGTCCAAAAGGTTTACCCATCGTAGGAGTGCTTCCTAACATCGGGTTGCAGATGGTATTTCTGGGAAAGGATTTGAGAGAGATTTGGACAGGATGGGCGAGAAAATACGGCTCAGTTTGCTCTTTCAAACTTGGATTTGTAAGAGTCGTTCTTTTAAGCGACTATGATTCCATGAAGATAGGATTTTCTGGACCAGATATTGCAGATCGCGTGAGCACAGAATTTATCACCACAGGGGTCGGAAAAGGTATGGTTTTATCAGTATGAATAATGAACTGTAGCAAAAATTATGCATAAAGTAAGACTTCAACTGCCAAGTAACTATGGCCTTTGAGGCTAGTGGGGAAATATTACCCTTTCAGGCCCCGTGATTACGCATTTATTGTAAAATTATTTGAGACATCGTATTTTTGCACATATTGTTTTTAAACTCACAGCCGAACGTTGGCTGATTTATATATGCAGGTTGTTCCTTAATCTATTCTGAGCACATCTACAAAAGCGCTGTCCCCTCGCATCCTATGAAGGCGCCCATCAGTTAGCAATTCATGCGTGTGAAGCAGGGAAGTGCCACTTAGACACTTCCCTGTGTGAAGACGGCTGAGTGACATAATTCTATACGAGGGGACTTTCTATGACAAGACATCTACCATACATAACAAACAGGATTTAATTTTGTATCACAACTAGCATGCGTAGCATCAAGTTAAAATGCAATCTTAAATGATTCAACATTTTTAACGAGTGAGTGTGTATTCCTCTGAATTTTGGTAAAAATGGCAACCTTCCCGCAAATTATACTTATACCTTGTTATACTCTTAGTTTTTCCAATTTTTGGGCCCTTGTCACTGCCTTTGTCGTATTGAGCATATCCATCGACTTTAAACAAATCTTTCTTGGTTTTCTGGTTTTGACTAACTAAACTTTATCTTTCTCTCAAACAGGAATAGTGCATTCATCGGGACGTGAATGGCAGGAACAGAGAAGATTTACTCAAAATCTTTTCCGAAAATTTGGCATTGGTAAAGCTCGATATGAAGATCAGATATTAAAGGAGTCTTCGTATCTTCTAGAGGCCTTGTCAAAAGTTACAAGAAAGCCTATTAATCCAGAAACATTACTAACCAGAGCAGTGTCAAATGTTATCTTTATGGTGACTTATGGGCATAGGTACGAATACAACAACTCTGATGTCCATCAAATGCTTGAAAACTTTCTTAGAAGTGTCGAGCTTCCTGCGATCCTTGTAGGTTTGGTTTACTTTCTTCCATTTCTTAAATATTTTCCAATGGGACATTGAAAAACTGAGAAACAATGTAAAAGGTCTCTTCAAGTTTGCGAAGAAGGAGGAAGAGTCTCATAAATCTACCCTTGACCCAAATAATCTACGTGATGTAACAGATGCGTACCTTATCGAAATAACAAAGAACAAGAACACTGCAAAAGCAGATATATTTACACCTGGCAATTTAACAGCATTAATCGGGGACCTGGATTCTGCAGGTATAGAAACTACTTCAACATCTTTACGATGGATCCTTTGTTACCTTCTGAATTATCCTGAAATTCAAGAGAAAGCGCAAGCTGATATTGACAGAGTTGTGGGCCGAGAGAGGTTACCAAGATTTGATGATCGACTGCAGTTGCCATACATTGAGGGCATTATTGCAGAAGGTTTAAGGCTCGGTACCATCAACACTCCATTCGTGCCTCATGTGTGTGGTACGGATACCATGTTAAATGGCTTCTTTATTCCTAAAGGTAGTGTGGTTATGCCTAACCTCCACGCGGTGAGCAACGACCCGAAACTGTGGCCTGATCCTCTCAAATTCCACCCAGAAAGACACGTGACATCAGATGGGGTGTTTCAAAGTCCAGAGGAATTCACTCCATTTGGAATCGGTAGGTGACAGTAAGATTAAAGGAAAGGTATCGTCCCATAAAAAAATTCAGAAGTGAACGCCGCCTTGCTGATAAAATCACTTCTGGTTTTCAATATTTCTTATTAATTGCAAAAAATCTGTCATGTTATCGATAAAACATGTATGCCCCTATCTTAAGTCCGGCGAATTTGTGATCGATAACCTCGCAGATTTCTCGTGATCAATAGGGAAAATTGAAAGCCGGAAGTGACGTCACTACCATGGCTGCGTTCACTTTTAAATGTATTTATAGGACGATACCTTTTCTTCAAGTTTCATGGACAGGAAGAACTAATGACATTTCAACTGTTGTATTAAATTGATTTAAAAGCATGTCATTTTGTCAAAGTATAGGTTTGACAGCTTGGTTTGGTTAAGTGCGTTAAATGATCACAGGTTATAAACAAATGTTTCGCGTAACTAATGCCTATTATGTTGACTTCCGGGGATAAATCATATTAGTTACTTTCTTATTGATTATAATAGAGAAATGAAAAATGATATTTTAACTTCGTTTTTCTATTATGTTACCACCAGGACGAAGAAGTTGTATCGGTGAAAAGCTCGCGAGGATGGAGTTATTCATATTCCTGAGTCATTTGTTGCACCGATTCAAAATTACTCTTCCAGACGGGGACTTGCCACCAAAAACACGTGGTCATGCTGGAGTTACATATAAGCCCGTAACCTTTAGAATTGTTTTGACCGAGAGAGAATAAGGAGGTTCAAAGACTTGAATATTGAGTGGTTGTGTTTAACATAA
>JAIGNY010004475.1:2367500-2372500 GCA_020152595.1 Chiridota heheva
GCAGATCTTTTATATTTCTTTGTAAATTTAAAAACAATTAGTTTAGCTACGTTGATTTTTGTGTTGCTAATCTTGATCAGAGAACGTTTCAAACAAAAGAGTACCCATCAGGACCAATAAGTTTACCCATTGTTGGGGTGCTCCCTCACGTGGGATTGCAAATGGTCTTGTTTAGGAAAGATCTCAGAGAAATCTGGACAGATTGGGCACGGAAATATGGACCAGTTTGTTCGTTTAAGATGGGTTTTATCAGGATAGTCCTTTTAAGTGACTATGAATCTATGAAGATTGGATTCTCCGGACAAGATCTTGCTCATAGGATATCTCTCAAATTCATTGCTCCTAAGTTAGGCAAAGGTAAGATATATTTGTCGTTCTTGGTTCATTTTTTCATTGGCTCCATATTTTCTCCAAATTAAAATTAACGTCTGAATTATCTTCGCAATGTACGTCCCCATGAACAAAATGTCTTTTTACGTTCGGTAGAAGTTGAAGTAAATGTGATTGAAATGTCTTCCTTTTTTCTTTTCATTTTCACACAATTCTTGTCCTGCCAGTTCCTCTTTGCATCAAGATAACAGGGAAATCAATCAAACGGAGCAGTTTTCATTTTTCTGCCCTTTCCTCGTTAGGCATTTTTGTTTTTCGCCCATATCCACCCACGAAGAATTGATACACAACGAGATATGAAATAAGCGAATTCTCTAAAAGAGTCGCTTTAAGGGAATTTTAAAGTTAAGATGATCTATCGACGGCTTCACAACACTTTAAATGTTCATGTTCATCTCGAATGTTCATCTCCTTTTTCTATTTGGATGCTTCTTCTTTTTAATTATTTTTCATCTTAGTGAGGCACATTAAAGATGAATTTATACCTTTTTGAGTAACTAGTCTGAAGTTTTTTTAGGGTGAATACCTTTTTCTTTGATCTTCGTTGTATCGAGTTTAACATAATCTTTAATTAGTATGTGGTACGACCGGCCAACCCAACGCCTATGTTGCTACTAACGGAAATTACATGTGACTTTACAACCTAAAACCGTTTATTTATGTCTTTCCTTGTATCGAGAATTAAATGGTGGCAGCGATGTGAATCAAACCCACACCATCGTAACAACGGCATGTATGCTTCTTTAAGTCAATCTGATTTTGTGATTTGTTTTCTTTCGTCATAGGGATAGTTCATTCTTCTGGCCGCGTGTGGCAGGAGCAGAGACGATTTACCCTCAACCTTTTCAGAAAATTTGGCATCGGTAAAGCTCTGTATGAGGATCAAATTTTGACCGAATCATCATACTTTTTAGACGCTTTGTCTGCTGTCTCAGGCAAAGTAATAAATCCAGAACCATACATTGTGAAAGCCGTGTCAAATATTATTTTCTTCGTGACTGTGGGACATCGCTATGAGTACGAAGATGGTGAGATCCACGATATGTTAGATCGATTCCTACGTAGTGTTGAACTACCTCCAATATTGGTTGGCATGGTTTACTTCCTTCCGTTCCTTGCGCGATATCCAATCGGACCATTAAAAGAGTTGACCAAAAACGTGAAAACCTTTATCAATTACGGACGAAAAGAAGAGAAATCTCACTGGAACACGTATGATTCGAATAATCCAAGGGACATTACAGATGAATATTATATAGAGATGGAAAAGGTTCAAAACACAGACAAAGCTGATATATTTACACCTCGTAATCTCACAGCATTGATTGGAGATCTGGCGTCCGCCGGAATTGAAACCACGTCAACATCTTTAAGATGGATTCTTTGCTACTTACTTAATAATCCAAGAATACAAAAACAAGCACAAGCTGATATCGACAGAGTGGTTGGAAGAAATCGTTTACCTAGATATGACGATCAGAAGCAATTGCCGTATATTGAAGGTATCATTGCGGAAGGCTTACGACTTGGCACAGTCAACACGCCGTTTGTGCCCCATCTATGTGCAAGAGATACCACCTTGAATGGTTTTGTCATACCCAAGGGTAGTGTTATAATACCTAATCTCCATGCGGTGAGCAACGATCCAAGCGTTTGGACTGATCCACCTGAATTTCGTCCAGAAAGACATATAAGTGCGGAGGGGACGTTCCATAGTCCAGAAGAATTTACTCCCTTTGGGGTTGGTAGGTATTCGAACCATACCATTAATTTAGGCCCTAGATATCCCATTCATTGTAATTATTGATTTAAGCATTCAACTGACAAGTTCAAAATTAGGGACGTGGTTACGGCTCATTTGTTGCAGAAAAAGGTGGGTCGTATATTTTTAATGCTGCTTTTAACCCTGTTAATATATCATTTTCCATTGAACCGAAAACCTTAACTAGCTAAGGACACCATCAACTACTAAGGTTTTCCTTTAAGCAGCATGGAATTCATTTTGTCAATTCTCTGTCAATATAATCATATTACCCACTGAAACTTTTCTGAAATAAAAAACATACATTATCATTTTTGTTGGTGGTTGACCAGCTTCTAGAAATTTTCAACAAATCGATTTGAAGGAAAATTGATGATGATCTATTTTCTTTTTTTGCGATTTTTGTGGTCCAAAACTGCTAGATAACGATCTAAAAAATATTGTTTTCAGTAAATGATTTTTTTTTGTATTCCCACTCCCCATCTATACCTAGTTCCTTGGACTGTTGGATTACATCTAGCTTTGGCTGTGTATAGCCTATGAGGGTCCCAGTATTTCTCATTGACAAAGTGGGGATGATAAACAAAGGCAACGGAGGACATGAGCAAAGCACCCTACGGGATTTCGGAACCCCCAAGCTCAACGTTCAAAACCAAGATGTACATCCCAATTCCAAATATTCCAAGAAATCGTTTCAAGCGCAACGTCATTAAAACTTATCTAACTTTTGAATACTTCATATCTCAATAAAAATGGGCGTTCTTTAAGTAACATTTTTCCTTTACTACTTTTTTAGGTCGAAGAAGTTGCATCGGTGAGAAACTTGCAAAGATGGAGCTGTTTATATTTCTGAGTCATCTTTTGCACAGGTTTACCGTTTCTTTACCAGAAGGGGAGAAACCACCATCAACACGTGGTCACGCTGGATTTACCTACAAAGCCGTGCCTTTCAATATTTGTGTCACTGAGAGGGACAAATAAGATATATCGAGCGACCAAAACTGATCCGTACTTCATCCCATGATTTTTTATTTGAAGAAATTTCAAAATGGCATCGGAACTAAGTTAATCTCTAAAACAGGAGGCGCCACCGTGGTGGGAAGGAAAGGGTAGGGGAGAGAAAATCCTTATTTTTTCTTAAATGACCAAAAATTGGATAAAAGTACGGCCTACTCCTTAAAAGAAAATGTTTCTTATCAAATCATATATAGTTTGATGACTGTTTATTTACTCGTCAGACCCTCGTGTAAAATATGCACCTTGGCCCACCAGTTTCACAATTTATGAAAAAAGGGTAGGTCAAATTAAGTAACCTTTGGACCAAATGGCCCACCATTACATAGGTCGGTTAAAATTATAAGATTCAAAGTTGAGAAGGAAAAGTGATTCATAACCATCCAAATTACACGGATGTATACGAGTTACTAAAACACATAAAGAATATTTTTGAATTACGATTTGTAGCTCTTGGAACTCTCTCTCGCATATACTTACATTCATTGTGTTTAAAGTAATATCACATTCTAGTTTTAAAAGCAAAACAGTTCCAAAAGTGAATTTTTATCGCTTAATGGCAATTATAGTTTCCTTTGTACATGAATGGAAAAGCATTGTCGGAAGGGTGGGTAAATCAAAATAGGAATCCATCAAAATCACATTGCAGCGTCATTGTTCAAGGACCCCAAAATAAAGTCTTTGCTCAAAACCGTGCAGTCAGATTTACCAATCTTGGCTTGGTTTGTCTTGAACGGAATTGGGGGTTAAAGTTTAATATTGTAAATCGCTGTAGTTTTAAATAGGCCCACAAACATTCATAAAATAACTTTATATAAGTTTATATTTTGTTAGAAAAATTGTACCTTTAAAATATTTTGGAGGGGCGGTATGTTCCTCTAAGTACAGTCATTATATACTCATTAAAAATTAGATTTGTGTCATATTTTACAACATCGAATGATTTGTTATAAAATGATATCTAGGTTTATGAAATCATATTTAAATAAATTGTTTTTGTACTCATTATATAATTTTGGCTAGTTTAATCAACTAAAAGTAGGGAGCACAAAAATCTTGCAGTAATCATGGTACGGTACCAATTTTTCATACACTTTCCATGGAGGAGAAACACCATTTAAACAGTGATGTAGTCAGGGATTTGGAGGGAGGAACTTCATTTGAGTCCAATTGCAATTTGAAGGGTAGGGAAAGTTTTAGTCATATTTGGAGGTCTGCATTGCTTTTAGCCGTCCTTTTATTATTCAAAACTTTATTTAGCGGTTCTTGAGGCTCGAACTCCTAGCTACACTGCAAATTCAAGTGTTCAAGAACTGAACACTATTTGAAGACCAAAACTGTAACAGTTTTAGAACGCGTCTTGTGTTCTGAACACGTGGCGTTCTAATAAATAAACACTAGGTGTTCAACTTCTGAACACCAAGCGTTTAATTGTAAACAGACGTCTTATATTTATGAACACATTTACATGTAACAGGCATGTAACAGAAAGAAAACGCATAGTGTTCAGTGACCAGCGCTGTAGTTGAGTGAGATATATACAGGTAAATTACCGATTAATCTTATCCTGAAATTACAATATTTGTATTTTGTTGTTGTATTGCATCTAAAAAGCATCATCAAATGTATAAGCAGACAAAATTGGGTACAGATTGTGTTTAACATTCTTAATTACAGTCACAGTAGCCTGGCCTAACGTTAAAAACCTAGGCATTAATCATAAACCTAACTCCAACCCGGGCTAGACCTATAACGTTAGGCTAGGCCTATTGTGGTTGTTGAGTTTGAATTTAGAGTTTTAAACACAATCTGTTCCCAGTTCCGTCTGCTTAAA
>JAIGNY010004475.1:2377500-2580000 GCA_020152595.1 Chiridota heheva
AGCATATTAAGGTGTTCATGGTGATTTTCACGCCAATTCTGCTTTTCCAAAAAAAGTCCACCACAAAAAATCCTAATTAAAAGATGTTGAAAAAAGCCACGAAGACGGCAGAAAGCTGAATTTTTAATGTCTGTATGCTGCATACTACTTTCCAAAACATATGAAATGGTATTCCACATGAGGTCAATTCTCTAATAATTCATATAAGTCATCATTATCTTCCTCATCATCAAACATATCTTCTTGTGGCATGTTATAGTAGTCAGCGTTAGTATCATCTTCTTCATGATCCTGCTCCAATACTAAATCGATCAGTTCCTTTGGTAGCATTTCATCTTCTGTCCACTGGTGCTCCAATTTGTCTCCCCGTAGAATCCATCCATGACCATCGTCGGGCTTTGGCAATTCCGGATATGCCAAATCAGCTTGCTTCCATATGAGAGCCTGATAATTGGCACGTACAACATGCATCCTTAAGGAGAATCTGCAGGGTGGAAGCAAACTTAGGTCGATGCCACTTTCACTGGACAGTAGCTGGTTATTTGGTGTGTAACGTGTCATGAACATGGTATACCGCTTGTTGATGTCCTTGACTCCTGACTTTGCCCCATATAAAAGACATGTGAATGCTTCTAGATCATCAAACGTTCCTGGATTGAGAGTAAAGCGTGTCCCCAAACCTGTGAAGACAGGAATATATTGCGTGTTTTTTTTTTGCAGCACACGCAGGGGTCCCACCTTGCCTTTACGAACCAATGAACTAATAGTATCACAGCCGGTGAAACCGTGGAGTGAAAGCAATGTCTTGCAAAGATTGTTGCCAATGCCCCGGACTATTTTCCCATCTTGCCACAAAACCCATGTCTATATGTAAATTGAACAATTGCACCACCCCTAAAATAAGATACACTAGCTCATGCTTACCTCTAGATAGCCAGCTCGTGCATGCCGAGTAAAACTCCACCTATGGTACGCTGCCAAGTTGCGACTGAAGCCAATAATTCGTAGACCATGCCCACTGGCATGACGGTTATAAGCCAACGAACATCCCTTTCTACTTAGATGTAGAAAAGTTAGCTTATCCTATGTTTTTAGATACCCAACACCCAAAACCCTGTTTACAACCTCATTAGGTACCCCAATTTCTCCACCCTCTTTGATAGGACTAAAACCCTATCCCCTCCCTTCATCACGCATTAAATCAGACCTCTTCCATCTCGGCATCAACCCCGCCACTTTATGCACCTTCTCCTGGCCCACTTTTACTCCTTGGGCCACCCCCTCCCTTCTGTTTACCTGGGCCTCTCCACTCATCACAAAACTTAAACCCACCCTAACCTCTTCATCAATCTCCACAACCAAATCAAAGACCAACTCTCAAATTACACCTCCATCTATACTGATGGCTTCAAGGAAGGCAACAAGATTGCTGCTGCTGCCGTCATCTAAGACATCACCCTCAGTAGCAGACTTCCCGACTACTCATCCATCGTTTCAGCCGAGGCTAAGGCCATTCTCCTCGCCCTCAACTTTATTGAGTACTCTCCGCTCAGCCACTTTGCCATTTTTTCCGACTCAAAGGCTGTTCTTACTTCTTTACTCAATCTTTAATGGGATAACCTCACATGCCACCTCCTCATCCTTTCTCCCACCCTCTGCAGGAAAAGTGTTCTTTTCTTCTGGATACCCAACCATGTTGGCATCCCTGGCAATGATAGGGCTGATGCAGTCGCTAAGCTTTCCTTCAACCTCCTCCCTACCCCTTTTCCCAAAACCCTCTCTGGCATCAAACCGCTTATCGCTTCCCTTGTTCGTGACCGCTGGCAAACCTGATGGAACTCCCAAATTGATAACAAACTTCATGTCATCCAGCCCACAATTACGATCAAATCCACCATCAACAACCTCTCTCGTATCGACAACGTTCATATTACCCGTCTTAGAATTGGTCACACCCACCTCACTCACTTCCACCTCCTTATTGGCTCCCCCAACCCCCTGCAACAATTTCCATTGCACCCTCACAATCCATCACCTTTTCCTTGCTTTCCCCCTGTACAAACTTCCCAGAGCTTTCCTCGCTCCCCACAACTCAATTGCTGACTTCTTCCAGAAAAATCTTTCGGATAAGATTATCTCCTTCTTTCATCATGCTTCCCTCTACAACCATATTTGATTCTCCTCTTCCACCCCTCTCTACTTTGCTTTTGTTTTAACCATGCACCTTCCCCCTCGATCACAGCTTTCTGACATTTTGTTTTTGAATTTCTCTCATTCTCCCCCTGTTTCCTTTCCTTCCTACCTCTAGAATGTGACTACTCAGGCACAATTTGACCCTCTTGTCGTGGTGCCGTTAAGCCCTAATCAAACAAACTGTTCTATTGTTATGTCCACAGCATCGCGAGAGTTAGGAACTGCAGAGCAATTCACACTCATTCCTTTCTTTTTAAGTAGCTCCATTGCACCAGATGTGTGTGTGGCAGGTTGAGAAGTGTGTTTAAGTATAGTGATGTATACCTTGCATAGCTTGGCTTCTCTTGACTGAAAAAGAGAGGACACATTTCATCTAGACAGGCCATGTGCAAGGTGATGTCATTGATCTTTGTAGCCCTCAAGAAAGGCATCAGGAGCCATGCCTTATCCATGTAACCTAGCCAGAATTGTGCCGTTTAGCCTTTTTCTCCAGCACGCACCTTCGTTTTGTACTCATTATACTTCTGTATCCATTCCTTCCATTTGGAGTTTTGCTTGACAGCGGACAAGTGTTCACAATTTGGTGTTTTTGCCAGAACTGACATCAGTTTCATTTCCTGCTCACCAATGACTAATTCATCTTAAAATGAAGCCCTTGAAATAGCCGTTCTAGAGCTTCCATCGATGTTCTGATAACATACCTGGCCCTGTTGTAGTGTTTTCTATTCATGACTTTTTCGATGGAATCACTTGCACACACTGCAGATTCAACTAGCACTTCCACAAATCCACTCCCTTTCATATACTTTCCTAATGCACCGATGTATACACATGCCATGTGGAATGCCCCCAGTCGAATGATGACATGGCAAAATCGATCTGCAAACGACCACAATATTCCGTAGGCCTTCTTAGCAGCAGCCAGATCAAACGTATCTGGTGTCTGGTACCCAGTCTGGGAGGTGATTTGAGCAGTGGCGCATGACGTCATCAAGGGGCCATTTGTATTATGAATTAATGTTATGGCATTTTCTCAAATTCATTTGTTTATCTTGGCGTTGTCATAGCAACAGCCAGTGGCGGGTGTGGGGTTTCAATTAGGGGAGGGGGAGGGGTTGTTAACACCCAATTTACATAATACTTAACATCCATGACTGAGGGGCAAAATATACAATTTTCATTGACGGGAGGGGGGCGAACAACACTAACAAAAATGAAAAAGGGAGACTACACCCATGCCTCCCCCTCTCCCTCCGACGCCCCGCTGGTGGCAAAAGTCCCAATTAAAGGTATAACTTTGACCGTAAATGACCCAGATCTTGATTGCATCCAACCAGCAGCTTCAAATCTATACAAAAAAATGACATTTTTTCTCAAATTCATTTCTTCATCATGGCGTTGCCATGACAACGGTCCTTAAAGACATGAACACGACCTCAAATGACTCAAACCTTGATAGCAATCAACTGGGCAGCCAAAATATACCTGAACACTTAAAGTGTGCTGATATGTTATCCAGTTACAAAGATATGCCATTTTCTCAAAATTCCAGTTTCTCATTTAGGCGTTGCCATGACAACGCCCTGGCGCTCACACTTACCATCAGTATTATGGCAAACAAGCAGAAAATGATTGCTGAGGGTCCAGACTAACTAAAAAGTCATACGAAGAACACCCGGTGTAATATTCTGTCGGCTGTATCGCAGATCTTGTACCACAGAGCGTGATGTCATTCGCCCTATTTACTTTGTCGGAAATGTGACCTAAGGTCATCATACCGCATAGCAACCCGCTCGCATTCACCCCGCATTGGAGTAAAAACAAAGCGATCAGCTGTGTTTGTGTACATGCCATACGTACCGCAAACAGTAAACGCATACGGCCTAGCCTAGTTGGTGAAGGTCTGCCAACACCGTAGGTTTATTTAACGTTAGCGATGGGCTGGCCATAGCCACATGTAGGGCCTATAGCTTACCCCTGTTCCGTGGTAATTGCTGTCGGCCTTTTTTTAATTGATAAAGGCTAGCCAAATGCGTACGCAGTCAGACATCTGTGGTCCTAGAGATGTACAATGTGCCAGTTGAAGCCTAGTTTAGGCTCGGGATTATCGGGTAGTATGAAAAAGGCTGAATAATTCAAGTTACCAACTTAACCTATTAAAATTCAGAGCTCGACGTTTGGCCTACGAAAAGGCTACATTCTTGCTAGTTATGGAATCATTTACCATTGTTCGGCAGTAATTTCTTTTACGAAAACCTGTTTATGTATGCTGAAATTGTAGGATTGCTGTTGTTTACTGGTCTGCGGCCCCACGAACGCCACCAGTCATGTCAAAAAATGTATTGTGGGATATGACTAATACTAATAGCTACAATCTTGCAAGACTACATGCAAGTTAGAATTTGACTAACATTAACAATAATTTGGGCTATGACTTGCTTCAAATTAGCTGCCCAAACCTAACTTAATTCGCCTGGTTATTTGTTGTGTATACTGCTTGAATTTAAACAAAAATTGGCAAAGAATTCATAGATACTGAAATGAAATGTAACCCATATCTGGATATTTGTGAAGGGGATATTATTTATGCCCAACATAAGGCGAAGGCAAATAACTCTATGACACATGCAATCATTGTTACAGTTGGGTTCATTTTGTCAGGAAAAGCTATTAACTCTTATTATCAGTTTACAGTATGTGGTTTAACACAATAAATTGGTAGTTTGCCATGCTTACTCAAATCTATGAACTCTCTGATGTTGAAGGGAAAAAAATTAAACAGTTAAATAATTCAATTGTGTGTAGGGTAAAGAAAGTATAATTTGTAAATAATACGGGAAATATACATTAATTGACTTAAACAATTGGTACATGTTACATGAAATGGTGTGTAAATTCAGGTGGTTAAAACAAATCAACACATATTATTCTGCCATTAACTTCTAAAATTTATTCCTATAAATTTGCATGTACATTTATGATAGAGGAATTGGGACTTCATTGTAGAGGTAACCAATTTACAAAAGAATAAGTAACAAGCTTTGACATCACAATTTTGATTTTCTGCAATGATCACCTGTATAAATTTAACTTTAACAACTGGTAATCAACTTTACAAACATTTCTGACAGTTTCCTTATATAAGACATTTTCCGTGGATGAACGTACTGCCATAAGTCCTCAACTTATCACCACAGCTTTAGCTGATTGCAGCAATGATACCAAGATTAGATGGTTTCAGTATAAACTCCTCAATTGTTTCTTTCCAACTAATCTTTTGCTAAATAAGATTGGGATAATTGATAATCCGCTTTGTTCATTTTGTTCAAGTAACACCGAATCAATTGTTCACTTATTTTATCATTGTAAATTTGTGCAACCCTTGTGGATTTATCTCAACAATGCCCTTAAAATGGTCGTATCAATATTTCACTGTTAGCCAAATCAGCTTATATAAGACATCTTCTGTGGATGAAACTTTGTGAAGTGATGTTGATAGGTGTAGATATACCACAGTATGTTATTATTTTACAATATTATGAGTTTTAAGAAAGAAACAAAATTTGAGTTTCTTCCTATGCATATTTTCATGTCTGTTTACTGCAAATAAAACCCTGGTCTGCTGGTTTTGATGTTGAATTTTCAGTCTTGGTGTGTGTCATTTTGGTTAGGCAGACAAATCTTTATGATGAACTAAGTTTAAATTTGGTCAGGTCTTCTTTTATTTGTTTTATGTTAGCTTTTTTCTTTAAATAGATTTTACGTTTAGGCAACTTTTTACGAGGTGGGGAGATATTTAGGGTCAGTTCAATCATGGTCACTTATACCGGGAATGACATTAGCTGAGGTAACAGCTGGTGAATTGTTAGTAAAAACAAGATCAAGGATGTTGTTATCTCTGGTGGGTGACTGCACCATTTGTGTGAGATTGAATGAATCAGTCACTTTAAGAAGAATTTTGGCTCCTTCGGAGGAAGCGTTAGTTCCTGAAATAATGTTTTGACTCCAGTCAATGTTAGGTTGGTTGAAATCACCAGCAAGAATAACATTGTTTTTACCAAGCTTTTGGAGGGATTTTTTCAACTTAAGTAGGCTAGTGAGATCATTGTGACTGGGTCTGTAAAATGTTCCTATATACATGCTCTTTTCCTTAGGTAATTGGAATTTGGTCCAGATAATTTCACAGTCAGTCTAATTTAGTGAGCTCAGTGAAAACTTTCCACGAGGCCGTCTTATTTTGAACACTCTGAAAGTTGATAACAAGAAGTTTTAGAACCTTTCTTTTTCCCTTTTGGGATTTGTTTTCAATTTGACATCGGGGTGGTGGTTGGACCCCGAGTCAAGGCCAGAAGAACAATTTTGAAGTGGCTCATATGAGTTAGTACAGTTGATGGAATTGTTTGTTCAGAAGAAAGAATCAGAGAAGTTCATAAAGTCACAAGTGTCACACACCCAGGTACAGCTAGAATGCATGAGATCGCTGTATTTTGAGTTGTCAATGCTACAGCACTTAGTGTGGATCCATAGATTACAATTGTCACACTGTACTGCTTTTTCGGATCTCCTACACTGGAGTCCACACAGGCAACAAGGTGCCAAACATTCCGAACAAAACCAATCATCAGATGATGATGCAAGAGTGTTGTAAGCTGCATTACTAATGCCTGCACACTTACTATGAACCCACGAGTCACAATTATCACAACAAATACCTTTCTGGGTTTTTTTGACAGATTTCTTGCATTGTTTGCAAGAATATTTTGGGAAGGGTCCAGGATTGCTTTCAATATCACCAGAAAGGGTAAGGAATAAAAGGAGTAATTTTCTCCTGCGTGAGTTGAATTTTGATAATTTCCAACTTTATTTGTACGAATGTAATGATACAAAGATAAGTTGCAAGTGACTGATTTGAATAATCACTAGAGCCAAAAAAGACGTTCCGATCACCGAAAAAAAAGTGGAAATGGTAAAAATACAAATAGTGTGTTAGGCTATATAACATTAGGTTCACAACCGTTACGCAAAATAACAAACACAAAAACTGCATTACTAATAACAAAAATAAACAGACAGGCAATGAATAAGCACGAATAATCTGCAGAAACGTAAAACAATAATATATATCCAAGTGGGGTAAGAAAAATCCACAGTCAAGAGGTAAAATATCCAATAGATAAATCTGGTTGTGGAAAATCATCTGCACTCAACTTTGTACGCTCACGCTTAATAAGAATAACAAAACAGCAAAAGTAAACAACAAATTGCAACGAATACTAAAGTAATATTATATATTGTTACAAATTCTAATTAACATTGTAACAAATTGATGGGGAACTGGAAGGCTTGAAGCTTTCTCAAGTCAATGGTAATATACACACAATATATAGGCTAATATGTGCCTTATGCTACCAAATTGCAAATGGTTGCACACAATGTAGGCGCAGCCTAAGTTACACTAACGTTATTGTAGCCTGGCTTGGCAACACAATGACCTATTACCCCGGCGATTTGATAAGCAACTTATTCTTGTTCCTAAATAAAACTGAAATTATTGCCTATATTTGTCAGCGTTTACGTCAGTCAGTTATGGTTAAATTAACAGCGTAGGCCTACATGTACGTACGACGTTAGCTAAGTTAGCTTCAGACTGTTCAACAACAACTGGCACAATTAAGATAGCACATTATTTAAGGTTTACAGAAATTGTTCAAGACATCTACTAGTTTTAATCATTTATCCCTTATCCGAAAAGTTGTTTGCGTGGTATTTTTCTCAAAACATACGTATCACATATCAGTTAGGCCTAAGTTATTAAGTGCGACACATGCATGTCTACAAACTAACGCTGCGCTAAAGTGTTGTCGTCCTGCATGCACTGTAAAAAGAATTCGTTGTTTTGGTATTTTTGTTAAAAATAAAATGAATCTTAATCTTGTTTGGAAAGACAAGTTATGGTTAAAGCTGATATAAATATGATAAACTTTGGGGGATTCAAAAATTTCAATTTTTATTTTTTTGCTTGAATTTGCAGTTTTCCTATTTTTTTTTTTATTGACTTCCATTTTCAGTGGCGTCATATCTGCTGCCCTCTCTTGGAACCAGCTTGGGTGGAGGACGAACAAAACAAATATTATGTACTGAGGTTTGCGGTTTCGCCTTTCGGCCTTCGGCCTAAATGTATATGTAATCATGGAGTTAAAAAAGAAGTATTATTAACAGCTATTTATTGAAAAAAGGATCAAAATTAAATTATCTAAAGAAATTGAAACAAACATCAGAGAGTGTGACGTCATTCGGCCTAAATTACATCATGATGTTTTCTAAGGCCGAATGACGTCACACTAATATTTGTTTCATAATGTAATTTAGGCCGAATGACGTCACACTTTCTGATCTTTAATTCAATTTTTTTAGAGATGTAATTTAGGCCGAATGACGTCACACTTTCTGATATTTGTTTCAATTTTTTGGATGATATTATTTTGATTCTTTTTTCAATAAATACTGTTAATCTCTCGTAGTGTATCACTGAAATTAGCTCCTTCATTTATCATTGTTTTGTGCAAGTACATATAACTAGGGAGTTGTTAACAACTCCCTGATATAACCAAAGAGCTTCCACATCTAGTTTGATATAACATTAACACTAAGCAGGCGCAGATTTGATCACGCACATTTCCTTCGCCTGGCCGTGGTCTTCCAATTATTTATCTCTGTTGTTGTCAGTTCGCTAGAAGAACAACTAGGGTTTTAATTCTTACCAGAAAACAACTTTTTCTTTAATCTATTTTGTAAGTAAGAAAACAAAAATGTTTGGTCTTGTTGGTAGACAGTCTCGAAGAATAGTACAATCGGTAAGAATTATATATATATATATTTTTTTACTGTTATTAAATCTAAGTTACTGCGTGATCACGTAACGTTAGAATTTGTGTATGCCAGTTCCGCAATTACGCCTACATACCCAGGCCGTAAGGTTAAGTTAATGCTTAATTTATCATAATAACATTAAAGTCTTATAAAGTTTTTTCAGTTAAAAAATGAATCATTTGTAAGAAATTCCTCATTCTCATTTGACCAACTGTAACGGCTTTAGTTTAAGGTTATACTTTATAGTGGGATTTCTTGTTTGTGTTTAGCCTGTAGGCCTAGTTTTTTTAGTGCTGCTCATAACTTTAAAGAACTGGGTTGATTGAGCTTGCATATTAAATTCAAATATTTACAGGATTAACCATCATTTTTTCAGGAAAAGGATATACAGTAAATATTAGAGTATCATCAGTTAATGTGTATTAAAGTTAGTCACTATTTTTTTGAACCATAGGACTTGGTCTATATGTTTTTTTTTAAAGACTAATTTCTTATTAAAATTAGCAGACCTCCATGGTGTAGTAAGTGCTTTTTCCTCTCACCCGCATGTCCCGGATTCGTATCCCTGTGGGTCTGCAACCAGTGAGTTCACAACTGGTTATTAAAGGCCCATGCAATTATAATGTCCAGCACTCAATGCTTTCAGGATGTTAAACCTTGCTATACTATGCTAAATTGATTTTGTTTTGTTTTTTCCTCTAGGTACATGTAAGATGCCTTAGCAGAAATAATAGCACACTGGTCATTGCTGAGCACAATAATGAGAGTGTGGTACCAATCACTTATAATACAGTTACTGCCGCAGCAAAGCTGGGTGGTGATGTTTCCTGTTTAGTTGCTGGAACAAATTGTTCAAAGGTATGATATCCATGTTAGGTACAACTTTAGAATACAGGGCCACTTCAAAGTATATACCCCAAATATGTATTGTTCTTTAATTAAGCTTTGTACAGTTTTACATAATGATTCGATTGTGCAACCACCCTGCCACTGCTAGCGATATTCATAGTCAAACTTCGGCCCAGGTCTAGATAGTTTTTAAATTAAAACATGAATATGCATCGTTTTTAATTAAGCTTTGTACAATCATTATAGTGTTCTGACTGCAACCATGCGAGCATGCTGCCACTTCATTTACAACTTGTATAAGTTTTGACCTCAGAAGTTCTTCACTTAAGGGGTATTTTTCAAAAGTGAATCTGTGTTGTATTCTTACTCCCAAATGTTGTTCAAAGGTATAATATCTATGCATGCAACCTATGTGAATAGGTGGTTTTATTTTTGTAGAATCAGGTTAATGCATGCACTTATTAATTTTTGTGATAGTATGAAGGGGTGATGTTTTTGACACTAGTATAAATAGCAGTTGCAAAACTTCAGCAGTGTTGTAGTGCTCATTCATGCTTATAGATTGAGTACATCATGAGCTAAGGTTTGACTGAAACTCATGTGCCATATTTAACTAATACAGTTGGCTATGTGATAGAGTCAACTTTCAGCCAGAAAACCCACTTCAGTCCTGAATGGGTCATAACAGACTTACAAAGACTGGAACAATTGTTAGAGCAAGGGAAGGAAGGGACACATTGGTTTGGTTTGGTTGGTTTACTAAGGTTTATAACGTCCCAACAGACCTCCATTGGAATATTGATGCATTTGTCAGTTGTATGATTTACCCCTACTACCCCTGGCAATGTCAGTCAAAGAAGAGTCATGGACATATGAAACAGTGACTACATGTGCGTCATTGTACCAAATTGTCAGTTACCAGAGTGACTCTTGAGGTGGGTCAATTCACTTCAGAAACATTGACTTTGTACAGAGGTGATTGATTAAGGTAAGTCATTTCACAAAAAATGTAAGTCACCTGAGTGACTGAGGGGTGCATCAATGTACATCTTTTGTCCACCCACTTTGGTGCAATGACTCACCTTGTCCGGTGTTAGGGGTGAGTCACAATTGACAAGTGCATTATGTCAAGACGCCCACGGCCGTTTTATTAACCAGTTGTGGAGCACTGGTTGGAGACCCACTGGAAATCGAACTCAGGATGCTGGACTAGAAAGTTAAAGCTTTACTGCACTGCCATGGATGTCTCTTCTCTAGATCTCATGATAAAACAAAAACAGTATTTTTCATTTCATTTCTAATAATTTAATTACTTCAAGTGAAAGAATGCCAACATGATTTTCAGAGGTGCTACACTGTACACTGTAATTTCAGTTTTCAAGAAATTTCACTTGAAGCTCTGTGTATACCAGAATTTACTTTGCTGAGTTTGTGATGAGATTAGGATATCAAAAACCTTGTAAAATAAGCTTTCTTTGTTTATAATGCTGAGATATTCAAGTAATGGTCTATGAATAAATTAATTTTGTTCTAAGCTTTAATGTTTTGTGGTAAAGTGGTACTAGAAATATCTTTGAGAATTATCCAAATGCTTATTTTGGTATTCTGTTTTAAAAGTTGACTTCAGTGTATTAAGATTAGTAAATTAATGCACACATATTATGTTAACTCTGCATATTCTTTTTATTCAAGTGTTACTGGTTACAATTTACCTGCATGTTTGTTACTATTACTCCATCCTAAAGTTTTAATTTTTAAGTAACTTTAATGTAATGCCAGCTTATTGTTCGTTATACTCAGACAAAGCCTACATATACCTGATATAAAATGCTCGCTGCATTTTCAAATAAGAACCAAAGCTGTTCGCATTGTTCAGCAGAAACCCATTCGAACGTCAATCAGGATCAGATGGAAATCGAGAAAATATCTCTTTTATTCCCGCTCACATATATTAGTGCAACCAATGGCACAGCATGGTTCCGGCATAATTATCTTTCAAAAATAATTTTATATAACAACATGCAAACGTATGTAAGTCTAATTAAGTGTACAGCAGACAACATTTTTCGACCGTCAAAATGGACAATGTAAACAAAGTCATGTGACCTCATGACGTCAGCTGAAACACCCTTATAGATAAAAATAAACAGTTTAAATGTATTACTTCATTGTGTCTTATAATGTTTTATAGGTTGTTGAGGAACTTAGCAAGGTACCAGGCATCACCAAGATTTTAGTTGCTGACAATGAGGTCTATAAAGGATTCTTGCCAGAGGCCCTTACACCTCTTCTTCTTCTAGCACAAAGCCAATTCAATTTCACACACATCACTGCAGGAGCAACAGCTTTTGGAAAGGTAAACACTATTTAGATAAATTGATGTCTTAAATTCAGCTCTTGACTGAAAAGTGAGGGTCATTTTAACGGGTGCCTAAAATAATTGAAAAATTGTCTCTTACAGAGCAGTACTGATTCTTTCGAACACATTTACATCATCTTTGATGTTAGATTTACATTGTTGTGTGTGCTTTTAGCTTTTCTTGCTTACAGTCCATGATGGTAGTAGTACATGAATGTTTGAATGGCGTTATTGGTGAAGATGCACTAAATGATAACCGATTGGTTAGCTAAATTCGTAGAGCACTCACTATCCAGTATTTGGAATGGTATAAACTATTACGATAAATTGATATGTTTAATGTACTCGGCAGTTGCTACTGGTGAACATGCTCTAAATGGAATCATGTGCAGTTAAAAATTCAGGAGATTTGTAAAGAATAACAACCTTACTTTTATACATAGTGCTCCTCCATTACATCTGAGGTAATCTTAAGTACAGTATCTTAACTAATAGTTGTTGCTTGAAAACTTTCAATTAAGAGCATGCAATTTTAAGTCTGCACAAGATTCCGGTTCATAAGATTTGTTGGTTTAATCTCTTTGTTGATGTTGTACACTTGATGAAAGTAAAAGTGTGTCATTGAAATGATATGCTCAGTTAAAAATTTCTGTATCTGCATGGGTTGATTATTAGGGAAAGTTCAGGGAAGAGGAATGGGCGATAGTTGGAAATGCAAGGGAGGTATTTCAATCACTGCAATGCTGACATACATTCCATTAACATGGTGGGATCTACCTACAGAACATCACTAAATGTGTGACATTGTGATTAACACAAGAATGAATGTATCCTCCCCATTTTTTCATCCTACAGAATTTACTTCCAAGGATAGCGGCCAAGCTTGATGTATCACCAATATCAGATATCATTGGAATTGAGAGTCCAGATACATTTGTCCGAACCATTTATGCAGGTGAAATATTTTTTCTATTTATCTTGTTGTAAAGCTTATAGAATAATCTGTAAAGGATATTTTTTTTTTTTTGTAAGTTGATGGAAGTACAGATATATCATTACTTAAAAACTAAAATAAAGCTCTTCTGTTATAGGATTAGTTCAGGGGTCTAGCGAGTCCATCTTATATGAAAGAGGGTTTGAAATAAACTAAAATAGTGAAAAAAAGCATTCAAAAAAATGATTCTGTAAAGGAGATGTATACATTTATACATACATTTATAGATAAATATATATTTTAAAGTTTGGTATCATTTGTATAGAAATGACTGAAATCAGACTAGTTGTGATGTCATTGCCTCAGATTCCTCAAAGTCTCTATGTATTCTATCATATTTTGTCCTGCGAGTTTGTGGCTTAAAATTGGATATGTCAAGAAAGATGTAAAATTGAATTTATGAAGGTTATGTATAATACACCACCTGAAGAAAGTTTTGAGGGAAAATAATTCAAATAGTGAAAGAATTTAATACACTTTCTTTCAAAATACATTAACAAATGTTAAGAATGTGAAGATAAAGATGCCAACTTTCCATAGTAGACTTACTACACCAGTCATTTCTTCACAGATAAGACAGCCCCTCCATATTTTCCATTTATGTATTCTGAATGTAATAGTTTTGTTTTAAAAAAATAACATGTGAATTATCATTTTAATATGATAGAGGACCACAGTATTAAAGAAACAATCAGTGAAAAAATTATATTGATACCTTATTCAATAGTTGGAGTTATTGCATTTCACCAATGTGTTAAAAAGTGACCTTGCAGTGTACAGTGTGATGTCATAGTTGCAGTCAAAGACAATGTTTATGTATTTCATTTAAAAATATATTGCCTCTTCTTAATTTATTAAAAACTGGTTTTGTTTTTGTATTAAAATGGATATAATATACATATTACAAGAACATGCTTTCCCCATCTGTTCATGAACCTTACACTAAATAAAAGAAAGCAAAACAAAACAAATTATTTAAACATCACAGTTTACACTGTTAAGTCACTTTTTAACAAACTTGTGAGTCTTTGAAATGCAATGACTCCCAAATGGAATAAGATATCAACATGGGGTCTTCACCAATCTGTTGATAATTCTCTATCATATACACGGAAATTCATGGGAGTATTCCTTGAAGTGGTCACCTGATTCACCCTCTGTAGTAGTGGCATACCTTTCAAATGATATGTAAACCAGGGGTCGAAATTTAAAAAATTTTGCCACTGTTCCACGTAACAGAGCTTTTTCAAATAATACTGTTTCAGATCACATTTCAATGTTCCAACTTTTGGTCGATAGTAGAACAAATTCCTTTCTTCAAAATGGGCATAATTTGCAATTATTTTATTGCTCTATATGTAGAACTTTCTATGCCAGTTATTAGTATTTACATGATGTAGCATCCATTTGCATACAGTTGGACAGTGCACGCAACCTTGTAATATGTGTATTCATATGCAGACAATTGCAGCAAGGTGGGAAAAACTTGTTCTTGCTGGAAGAAATTATTTTAATGATGATCTTGTCTGACAGCATGATTTTTTTTTAGCAAAATTCTAGTTGATTTATCATTGATGCCACATTCTTGTTAAAAGAACAGTTACACCGGAAGAGAAATGTTTGAAAATTTACCTTTCCTGCATAAAAGGCATTGTTTTTGTGAACAACGGAACAGTGGGAAATTTGACCCCTGTATGCAATGATGTTCTTGTATGGCCATTTCTCTATTTCAAATGGAAAGGTTTATTCTATTTACAATATTTTTTTTGTTTCCTTTAGGTAATGCAATTTCCACCATCAAGTCCAAAGATCCAATTAAAATTTTCAGTGTCCGTGGGACAGCATTTGAAGCTGCTTTACAGACTGGAGGCTCTGCAACAACAGAAGATGGTAAGAAGAGAGATCGATTCTTTTTAATGTATTCGGGCAGGTATATATTTTTTACCCAAAAAAGAGCAAAAAAGTATTTAAAGAAATGGTCACAATAAAGTTCAAAGTTAAACATTTGTATAGCGCCCTAAAAATACAATAATGTACAACAAAGGCGCTTCACAGTAAGAAACAGTTGAGACAAATTTGGATATGATCTACAAAACATGTGGGCTTTAAGTTTTCTTTTGTTGAATAGAGATAAATTAGTGATCAGTCTCAATTCAACAGGGAGACTATTTTAAACCTTCGGCCCCAAATGTTGAAAAGCCCCATTTCTTGCCAATGTTTTTGAGCAATGGCTTGTTCTTAGTTGGTATGAAGCTGAAGAGCGCAGACAGTATCCACTCTTTTTGTCAGTAAAGACTGAAGATATGATGGGGCTTCACCATGTATACACTGAAATACAAGTAATGCAAATTTAAACTCTATTCTCTCTGGTACCTTCAACCAGTGTAGTTCTTGCATACAATAGCATTGATAGTTTTTTTATGTTATAATATTAAATAAAAGTTTGTAATAATCTGGTTCAAGGTTAGAATATTATTCAGTTTCCTGTTTATTGTACACAACTTCTCCCCTTCAAAATATTTGGGGGAAGGACCGAAAAGCAATAAGTCAACATAAGCAATTCTCTAGTTGCTGTTATAAGGTGAATTTGTAACCAATTTTGATGGGGCGTTTTGCTGTTTGACATAGCTTTGACTATATTTCCAACCATTAAAGCATATGTCGTTGCTACCTGTACATGCACCTTTACATAATGCTTACAACTCTGGACGTAGGAACTTATCCCTTATGTAGAGTAGATAAAGTACTGTATTCGACGTAATAAGCGCCAATGCTCTAATAAGCATCTACCCAACATTTTTTGACAGATAGCCTACTCATATCCCAACATAAAAAAATAATGAATGCCGTTCGTATGCATTTATCTTCCATATATTTTGTTGTACGCTATCTGAATCCCTCTTAATACGGGGAGAAGGAATTTGTAGTTATAGTAAAACAGTTGAAAACACGGTGAATATACTCACTGATATTTGATTTCTGCTTGTGTTTAACATGTTTATTAAAAGCAGGCCATGAAGCTTTATTTTCACTTAACTTACATTTTTTTCTTTCTTTGCTTATTTTGTGTCAAAATGTTTTTGTGGTGGTTATTGTAGGGCTAGGCCAGTTTATGTATATATGTACAATGCAGTTTGATTAGCACACCACTGTATATGACTCCTGAGCATGGGTGCTTATTAGAAAGAAACTTTCGGCCTAAAATTGGTGCAACACTGATTTTGTAAGCGCCCTGGGCGCTTATTACGTCAAATATGGTAACTGTTGTTTCATGGTGCTGTTTACCATAGAAAATATCTCTTCAACTACTGTAAGAAATATCAAAGAAACTATTTCTTCAACTGCCATCAGGAATATCGCTTTATTTACCACAAGAAATATATCTTTAACGATGGCTTTATCTCAACTTCTTCAATAAAAACTCAAACAACAAAATCTTTCATTTTCTTTAGAAGTTTCAATCTCAATTGCCTTCTCACTTGCCTTGCCGGAATATAGGCCACGGATGAAATCCTCCATTTATGTCTGTCTTGGGCCAGCATTCGCAGCTGTTGCCAGTTGTAGCCCAATACTTCAACAGAATATATTCTTTGTATCTCTTTCTATGCTCTACCTCAAATCAGCAAGACTATTGCATCTAGGACACCCTCAACTTCTTACAAAGTACATTGTAACATGTCTGTATCTGAGAAAGTAACTTTGTCACAAACCCCCTGGCACAAATGACTTGGTCAAATGAATTGTAATCATGAACATGAAATTTATTACAGAAAAGTGATGAAGAGCATTTGGTAAAGATGCTTTAAACAGGACCTGAAAAGATCTCAAGCTGCTCTGTATAGAGCTTCATATTCATGTTTAGAATTATTAAACAAAATTAGCAGTGTTTATTTTGAAAATTGTTGGATATTTATTTATTCAACAAAAATATGAGGATTCCGGCCCTTACACAAACTTCTTGCTCTTCACAAACAGAAGTACAATATATGCAAAACTCTACAAGTAAATATATAAACATGAGTAGATTTATAGCAATGATAAAGACAATCACAAAATTAAACTCTTGGCATCTCTTAAATGTGAGGAAAATAAATTGATTTAAATTGTTCATAACAGTAGAAATTTTACAACACATCAGAGAAAGTAATTTATCAATAGAAGGATAAACAATGAAGTAAGGTGGGATACACTTTTCCTGTACATTTTTATAAGCAGGACAAACTAAAAGACATTCTTTATCCTCAATACAGTACAAACAAGATTACAAAATAAGCAGAATCTGTCCTCTCTGGGGATATTATTGCAGCACCCTGTTTCTACACAAAGATTGTGATTACCAATACGAAATGTACACAAACTCTTTCTATATTCAGGAACTAAATCACAATCAAGGTACTTTTTACAAATTATATCAGTTTTAAATAAACAATATGTAAATAACTTTCTATTTACAGATAATTTCCCAAGTATTTTGGAAAATGATATCCTTTAATCTTTGTTCAAATAGAACAAGGAAAGCTCTTTTATTGACCACCCTTTGACAAATCCATACTTTCCCAAAACCCAAAGAGAAAAGAAGATGATCAACCCCAGAAGCCCAGCAAGATATATCTCTTTCTGCTAAGAAAAACTGATCTTTATAAGCTACGGCACAAAAATGATAATCGGGTAATCAAAGTAGTCTTTATCTAATAACAAAACGTGATGTATTAACAATAAGAAGGCATTGCCCTACTGTAGCTCACTCCTTACAGCACTATTACAGGCATTAACTGATACCGTAACATACAGTATATATACAAAACATGCAGTGCATTTGTTCAACATCTCTAGCTTCCTCAAGTCCCCAAAGTTCAAAACCGTAATGAAGAAAAGGCAAAATTTACGATCAAAAAGGTTTAATAAAGTTTTTACGGGAATGTCACCCAATTTTTTTTTTTTTTTTTTTTACACATTGAGTCCCGCTAGGTTTTAGTGTGTAATTCCCTTGGGGCCCCGAAAGTTTTTTTTTTTTTTTTTACGAAATTTTGTGTAATTAAGGTACGTAATTAAGGTATTTTGTACTCAAATAGGTATTGTACCCACTAAAGGTACACAAACTATATATTTTCTAAAAGATAATATTCGAAATAACTAAATTCTTGCGATTTTTTTTTCTTCAACAAATTTGCATAAATTAGCATAATACAAAGAAAAACATAAGAAATGAAATATTTCTAAAACACAGCTCACCAACAGCTCACCTTATTGTTTATTTCTCATTTCTTTTGCAGGTAAAGTGATGGAAATAGCAAAAACAAGACGATCAAACACATTCCATCATATGATTCTGTTTTTCCCCCATTTTTATGCACCATTTTTAGTAGCAAAATAAGCAATTTTATTGAAGCATTGTAACAGGGTCCCAATTTGAGTACATCCCATGTAGAGTTTTGTGCCATCCATTACTTTTCCCTGAATGTCCTGCTCAGCATATCCGTTTGTTTCTTTTTTTAACCAAATCTGATCTAAAAAAAAAACCGATCCTTTGGAGATGCATTTGCAGGTAGATTAGCTTGAATACCAGTCACTTCCGTAAACAAATGCCATCAAGAGTTGGTAACATTATCATTGCTCCACTTTGCTTTTTTATCTGCATTGTTTATGTTGAAGTTGATTCAAAAATCACCATTATTTAAAGTCAATTTCTCTTCATCAGCATCAAAATCACTCTCGCTATTACTGTTCGTATCGATATCTACGAAATTTGGCTCCAAATCAGACTCATCGTCACTATCTAATAGCAGAGGATGGCCAACTAGTAATGCCGTCTTGTGTGTAAATTGCCAATATAAATCTCCGTTTCGTTCACAAAATTTTGTCCTATGTTTGATCCTTTTCTTACAAAAACAGGAAGTACTGTATGACCGACCCCTACACTTGAAAATAGGTAGAAAAAATGTTTATTTACATTAATTTTATAAACCAAAAGGAAGTACCCACCAATTTAAATAAATTCCATGTAATTGATGTTATGATATCCATCATGTATACGCGATGCTATTACATGAAAGGAAATGAATATGGCGATGCTGGGTCTTAATGTGTTAAGCCATAAAACAGACCTCCATGGTGTAGTGGTTAGTGCTTTGTTCTCTCACCCACAAATCCCAGATTCGAATCCCAGTGGGTCTGCAACCAGTGAGTTTACAACTGGTTATCAAAGGCCATGGCCGTCTTGATATAATGTCAGCACTGGATGCTTTGGGGACGTTAAACCTTGCTAAGCTATGCTATGCTATGCTATGCTATGCTATGCTTTAATCCCTTGGTTAGCCAATGTATGATAAGTTTTATCCAAAGAGCCCGAGTTGGATAACATCAAACCAAGGTATTTGTAAGTTTTAACAACTTCAATACGCTCTCTATCAAAAAGCCACCTCCATTTCTTTTTAAAATTCCCCCTCTCTTAAAAACAAGAACAACCTTCAAGTTCTTTGCATTTATGCATCAGGATAAAGATTGACACAAATGTGATAGGCTATCTAAAAGCCTTTGCAATCCCCAAATAGAATAACTAATCAAAACTTAATTATCTGGATACAAAAGGTGTGTTAATGTAACATTCCCTAACTGAATACCATGGAATGCAAGCTGGTCCAATTTACATTTCAACATATATATTGAAACCTGTTTCCTCTTCTCTTACACAGCACCAGTGCCAGAAGGAGGCAATGAGTTATCATCTTGGGAAGGCCAGTCATTGAGTAAGAGTGACAGACCAGAACTCACAAGTGCAGGAACCATTATTTCTGGAGGTTAGCTGTCTTTCATTTTATTTTATCTTAAATACTCTTCTTTTCAGAACTGATTGTTTTTTTTTTTGAAAGTGTTTGCAGTGGTCCATCAACCTGGTTTCGTTTTTTTTTTTTGGTGTTGTCTATTGGGCAGCATTGTTTTAGATCTGCTTGCCCACCTCAAATTTTAGTTTCCTAGAATTTTTGCAGAGGACAGTCTATAACCAAAAAAGTTCTATTTCTCACTTCCCAAGTGGCAAATTACACCAAAATTTTGGTAAGAACAAAATTTGAGTTGGCAATATACAAAATAATTCACTAAGAAATTCTAATACTTAACTGGGGTATACTTACTGTAAATATCTGCAAATTTTTGGACCGATTAGTCAATCATTTCCCTGATTAACCATTGCAAAAGTATGCCATCTGATTCCACCACACTATACTTTTACTGTCCCATTGTGATTAGTGGCCACATAGCAACACTGCACCAAAGTGCAGGAATGGAAGGGACCACTACTGATTTAACGTTTTTAATTGGATATTCTTGGTACTTATTGTTTCATTACGACGTGTTGAAAGTAAGCGTGACTTTCTTTCTGTTCTCCTTCCATTCTGATTATACTCTATCACACACTTTTCCACCTAAACTTTTGTACCTTTTCATTTTGGGATTTTCTTTTTGTGGATGGGTGACTGTTTTTGTAAGATTGTTCTTTTTAATTTTTCCCTCCCATTGTAACTAGGCCTTCATGCTCTTTTCAGTACTTGTACAGTGGTTCTCATGTAGTAGTTCTGCGACTTAAATTTTCTAGTTGCTTTAGATCTCCTGGCCATTGGTATTTTATTTTTCCAACATGACCAAACGCCGTGACCCTCTCTTTCCCCTCCCATGTGACCTACCTGCTACCTCCATTGACCATTATCTCAGCCCCAATCCCCAAAATTGTAATCATTCTGGCCACCAACAAACCAGACACCAGACCCTCAGGCACAATTTGACCCTCGTTGTTGTGGTGCCGTTAAGCCCTCATCAAACAAACAAACAAACCAGACCGTTTCAAAAGAGTTTCATTTATCTCATCCACAAGGTGCTCCAAGGCCTTGTCGGTTCCCTCCCCAAGGTTTCTACCCTCAAATCCAGCGATTTCCTGGTTCACTGCACCAGGGACACTCAAGCCACCACCCTTCTCACCACCAAAACTCTAGCTAATACTGGTATCGACATAACAGTCACTTCCTGCCATTCCCTAAACTCCAGAAGAAGCGTCATCAGAACAGAGACCTTGCCTACTTGACCAATGAAGACCCCTACCCCATTGAGGAACTTGTCAGCCAACACATCACTGAGGCCTGTCATCTCATCCTCAAGACAGACAGTGCTGAAACACCCACCAATACCATTTTCCTGATTTTTGCCACACCATGCAACTCTCCCCTCCCACACCACTGCCGGCTATCTGAGAATCTCAGTCGCCCCCTTCATTCCCAATTCTCTCCATTGTTATAAGTGCCAGAGTTATGGCCATGAAAAAACTCCTGCCGCAGCCAAGCGCTGTGGCAACTGTGGAGCTCCAGACCGTGACAGCTCCTCTTGCACCAACACCCCACACTGCATCAATTGCAACGGTACTCACCCAGCCAACCATCCCTCCTTCTCAAAAGACTGCCCCACCAGGCTTCAGAAAAAACAGATAGCAAAACTGAAAACCCTTAATCCCAGCACCACTCACACAAAGACGAGGAGGCAATTCCTTGCTTCCCTCCACACCAACCCAACCACTCACAACCTCAACCTCTTTCGCATCAGCCGAGCCAAAGCCAGGCGCACTATCAAGGACAGTAAAACCAACACTTGGAACAACTTCATCTCTTCTCTCACCACCAACACCCCCACTAAGAAAATTTGGAGAATGGTTAAGAGCTTCCACGGCAGGGTGAGCAAGTCTCCCATCTCTTCTGGAATGGTAACCTTTTCACCACAAAAAAAAACAACGTTAATCACCTCAATGCCTATTTCAGCAACATCTCGTCCTCGACCAACTACCTCGATGCTTTTAAAGCCAAAAAAGCTCACGATAAAACCCAGAGTATCACCTTTCCCTCTGACAACCATGAGAGCTATAACACCCCTCTCACCCTTTCTAAATTAAATCAAGCCATCCATGATGCTGGCTGCACCTTCAAGGGCCCAGATAACATTCCCTACCGATTCCTGAAACACCTCCCCAACAAGGCCACCACTACCCTACTCACCATCCTTAACCACATCTGGTCCTCACACTCCTTTCCCCCTATCTGGAGGACAGCTATTGTCACCCCCGTTGCCAAACCAGGAAAGAACAGTATTGACCCCTCCAGCTACTGCCCCATTGCCCTCACCTGCTGTCTCTGTAAAATTATGGAAAGGATCATTAACCAAAGACTAAACTGGTTCCTTGAGACCAATAGAATCCTCTCCCCTCACCAAAGCGGCTTCCAGAAACGTCGCAATACCCTGGACCAGTTAATTACACTAGACACTGCTATCTGGGAATCCTTTGCAAAAACGGAACACCTCATTGCCATTTTTTCGACTTCGAGAAAGCTTTTGATACTACATGGAAATACGGCATTATCCGCCAACTTCACATCATTGACCTCAGAGGCCACCTCCCCACCTTTATTCAAAACTTCCTCTTACCCAGGCAGTTCCAAGTTCGTATTGGCCACACCATCTCCAACCCCTATCCCCAAGAAAAGGGCGACCCCCAAGGCAGCAGCATCCTTTCTCCCACTCTCTTCAACCTGAGCATTAACGACATAGCGGACAGCTTTGGCCCCAACATCAAACGTGCCCTCTACGTGGACAACTTCACCATCTTCTACTCTTCCCCAAGCTTTCCTCTTGTTGAAAATAGGCTTCAACTAAACCTCAACTGGCTGCAAGCCTGGTGCAACAACAACGGTTATAAATTCTCCAAAGACAAGACAGTCTGCATGCACTTCTGTCATTTCAACAACCTCTACCCCAACCCCAACCTCGTGCTTAATAGCAATCACATCCCTAAAGTTGACCACACTAAGTTCCTGGGTTTAACCCTAGACCCCAAGACCTTCTACTTCTACAAATAACACATCATTAATCTGAAACAGAAATGCAACAGCTCCTTCAGAATTCTCTGCCTCCTCTCCAACACCACTTGGGGTGCAGACCCCTCGCTATCCTCATAATCTTCAAGCTCACCATTCATGCCAAGCTTGACTATGGCAATATTGTCTATAGTGCCACTAACAACTCTTACCTCAACCACATCAACAACATCAAAATTGAAGCTCTCAGGCTTTGCCTGGGTCCCTACAGGACCTCCCCAATCACCAGCCTTCATGTTGAAGCCAACGAACCCCTCTTCCTGCCAAGGTGTAGAAAGCTTAGCCTCTCCTATGCTTTGAGAGCCCTCACCAACACCCAAAACCCTGTATACAACCTCATTAGGTACCCCAATTTCTCCTCCCTTTTTTTAGAACTAAAACCTTATCCTCTCCCTTTAGCTTACGCATTAAATCAGACCTCCATCTCAGCATCAACCCCGCCACTCTCGGCACCTTCTTCTGGCCCACTTTTCCTCCCTGGGACACCACCCCCCTTCCATCCACCTGGGCCTCTCCACTCATCACAAACCCAAACCAACCTACAACCTCTTCATCAGCCTTCACAACCAACTAAAAGACCAACTGTCAAACTACACCTTGTTCTATACTGATGTCGCCAAGGAAGGCAACAAGACAGCTGCTGCTGCCATCATCCAAGACATCACCCTCTGTAGCAGGCTTCCCAACTACTCGTCCATCTTCTCGGCCAAAGCCAAGGCCATCCTACTCGCCCTCAACTATATTGAGTATTCCCCTCTCAGTCACTTTGCCATCTTCTCAGACTCCAAGTCTGTCTTTACTTCTTTACCTAATCTTAGGTGGGACAACCTCACGTCCCACCTCCTCCGTAAACTCCTTTTACCCCTCTGCAGGAAAAGTATTCTTTTTCTAGATACCCAACCATGTTGGCATCCCTGGCAATAACAGCTTATTCAGCCACTAAGCTTGCCCTCAACCTCCCTCCTACCCCCTTTCCTAAAACCTTTCTGACATTAAACTGTTTATTGCTTCCCTTGTTCAAGACCACCAGCAAACCTCATGGGACTCCCAAATTGATAACAAATTAACTCCACGACATCCAACCCACCATTCCAACCAAACACACCATCCACAATTTCTCCCGTATTGACAACGTCCACATTATCTGCCTTAGCATTGGTCACACCCACCTCACTCACTCCCATGTCCTATTGGCTCCCCTAACCCTCTGCAACAATTGCCATTGCCCCTCACAGTCCACCATGTCCCCTGTAAAACCTCCCCAGAGCTTCCATCACCCCTCACAACTCCATAGCTGAGCTCTTCCAGAAAACCCTCCAGATAAAATTATCTCCTTCCTTTTTGTGCCTTCCTTTACAACCATATTTGGTCCTCCTCCACCCCATCTCCCTACATTTACCCATTTTTTTGCACCCCTGCACTTCCTCTTTCGATCCCATCTTCCTGGCTATTAGCCCCAGTACTTCTCTCAGACTCCTATTTTCTTTTCTTCCTACAGGCACAATTTGACCCTCACTGTCATGGTGCCATTAAGCCCTCGTTCAAACAAACAAACTGAATGATAAGCTGGGTACTGGAGGTGTGAACGTTTCTATTTGAAGTCCTCCCCATCAAAGTAACACCCCCATTCATAGCAAAGAAGTGATTTGTGTTGTTAATGGTTCTTTGTTTGTTTTGTGTGCTTCCACTGGAAGTTTGTTGTGCATTGTAGGCAATAACCTTTTAGTTGCAAGAGTTAATTGCCTGACCAAAATTTTTGATTTTCGTTCATGCCCGATTTATTTCACTCTGTCATTAACATTCAAGTTTGAACTATTACCTGGTTTTATCCTTATCTCTCTGCAGGAAGAGGAATGAAGAATGGGGAAAATTTTCAGATGCTGTATGATTTGGCTGACATCATGAACGCAGCCGTAGGAGCCTCCAGGGCTGCAGTAGATGCGGGGTTTGTTCCAAATGACATGCAGATTGGTCAGACTGGCAAAATTGTAGCCCCAGTAAGTATCTCATTCTCTCATGGCTATGTTCGTTTTGTCACCTAAATTTTAAAGCTTTATTATAATGTTGAAATTACGAGAGCTGTAGGGCTGTAACCTATGTACAACCCTGAATGTTATGGGTTCCCACCTGTGAATACCAATGACAGAAGAAATATGACCAGGAGACAACTGCTGTAAATTTGAATGAACTTTTAAAGGAGACATAAAAGTCTGACAAAATCCTTATTTTGTATGATAGAACTAAAAATAACAAATCTTATGACCAAGTTTCATACCACCCAAAGCAATCTTAACACATTTTTTGAATTTATTCAAAACTTTTGTTGCTACTACTAAATAATACTATGGGAGGTGCCATTATCATTTTAAAACATGCAGAAAATGATGTCAACAGCCCAGCATGATGTTGGAATGCCTTGTATTTCTTTATAATCATATCTTAAGTTCTCTAGGCGATGAAAAATTGTTTTCCTTTTGTAAGGGTCAAAGAAAGTTTTCTGTACATATGAATTTATCAAAACATTGTGTCACATCATTTTAGAATAACAAATGTAAGAGAATTTATTAATACATAATAATCCATTAGCCCTGTTGGGGAAATAATGTCATTATGCACAAGACTTTTATATAGAATTATACAAAATGGCAGCCTCCATGTGTCGACTTTAAACATGTATAACTTGAGATAGGAATACAATTTTGACTTGCTGTTTTTGGTGAGCATGCGAATCATAATGCGAACCTATGTAATCGCGATTTTGTCTGTCCAGCTGTCTGTCCGGCCATCAACAGTTTTTCTTGAGATTTCCTCAGAAATGTTTAATTTTTTTGAGAATTCCTCAGAAAATATTAAAGTTTCTTCAGAGTTCCTCAGAAAAACTTAAAGTTTCTTCAGATATCCTTATGGAACGTTAGAATTTCCTTACAAAATGTTAAAGTTTTTCAGAGACACTCAAAGACAGATTAAAAACTAGTTTCCTTAAGAAGTCCACAAAACATTTGATATTTCCTTAGAAGATAACTGTAAAATGATATAATTTTCCAATATTCTTTAGAGATCCTCAAGTGTCTCTCTCGTAGCACTGGAGATTAAAAATCCTTAAAATTCTTCAAAATATTTTAGCACCAACGGTTGTATCAGGAATGATTATCAAACTCTGCCTTTATTGTTGTGGCCATTTGCATAAAGTTGCTACAGTAAATGAACTGACCAGACTTTTCTTATTAAGTATGCTCAGTCAGGGAGTGTGACAGGATATGACCACATAGGGAGGGATGCCATGTGGGACATGGATGGGAGCCATGTGGGACATATGTTATAATATATACCATGTGGTATACACCAAGGGCCATATCAGGCATACTTATTTGACTCCACCTTTGGGGTGGGATGCCATGTGAAACAGGGTGGGATGCCATGTAGGATATATGGTGGAATGCCATGTGGGACATAGGATGGGATGTCATGTGGGACATGGGCCGCATGTGGGACTTGGGATGTCATGTGGGACATGGGGTGGGATCCCATTGGGGACATGGGGTGGGATGCCATGAGTAACACAGAGTGTGACATAGGTTGGGATGCCATGTGTGACATAGGGTAGGAGGCTATGTGTGACATGGGTAGGAGGTCATGGGGACATGGGATGTGATGTCATGTGGGATATAAAGTAGGATGTCATTGGGACATTGGGAGGAATACCATGTGGAACATATGGTGAGACATAAGGTGGGATGCCATGTGGGACATCAGGTACAAAGCCACTGATGTGGGACATACGGTGGGATGCCATGGTGGACATAGGGAGAGATGCCATGTGGGACACAGGGAGGGATGTCATGTGCTGGGACATAGGGAGGGATGCCATGTGGGTCATAGGGTGGGATGCCATGTAGGTTATAGGGTAGGATGCCATGTGGGATATTTGGTGGAATGCCATGTGGGACATGGTGGAAGGCCTTGTGAGACATACTGTATGGTGGAATGCCATGTGGGAGATATGGTGGAATGCCATGTGGGACAAGGCATGGTATGGGATGTCATGTGGGACATGGGGTGGGATGTCATTTGGCACATGGGATGGGATCCATGTGGGACATAGGGTGGTATGCCATGTGGGTCATAGGATGGGATGCCATATGGGACATATGGTGGAATGCCACATGGGACATGGGATGTCATGTGGGATATGGGGTGGGAGGTATGGTGGAATGTTATGTGGGACAAGGGATGGGATGGAATATCATGTGGGACATGGGGTGGGATGCCATGTGGGACATGAAATAGCATGTGGGACTTTGTGTGAGATGCCATTTTTATAATTGGCCGGGTCATATGATATGGGTGTCAATTTGCATGGGCATGCAAACCATGATGGTCTTTACCATTCTAGTTATAATTGCCTAGGTCATGTGATATGGGTGTCAATTTGCATGGGCATGCGAACTTAAAAGGTCTTTACCATTCTAGTTATAATTGGCCTGGTCATATAATATGGGTGTCAATTTGCATGGGCATGCGAACTTAAAGGTCTTTACCATTCTAATTATAATTGGCCGGGTCATATGATATGGGTGTCAATTTGCATAGGCATGCGAACTGAAAAGGTCTTTACTGTTTTAGTTATAATTGGCCAGGTCATATGATATGGGTGTCAATTTGCATGGGCATGCGAACCAAAAAAGTCTTTACCATTTTAGTTATAATTGGCTGGGTCATGTGATATGGGTGTCAATTCGCATGGGCATGCGAACCATGATGGTATTTACCATTCTAGGTGGAAGTTAAGTTTAGTTTTTTTTCCTCTATCTATGAAATAGGATTTTATCAGACTTTATGTCCCTTTAAGCTTCTTGTTGTTAAAAAAATGTTGCTTGTCTCTTTATCTTAATTTCAATTGCATAATAAAGATATTGGCAAACTTAATTTTTATTCAAATTGCATTTTCCAATTTTGTAACAGAATTACGAGTGAAGAAGAGTAAAAACTGCTTGCATTTGCCATCATATTATTTGTTTATATAATCAAAATATTGTAATGCCAGTGAAAATTTTGTATAAAGATTCACCATCTTCCATTTCAGCAATTATACATTGCAGTGGGTATCTCTGGTGCCATCCAGCATCTTGCGGGCATGAAGGACAGCAAGGTCATTGTTGCCATCAACAAGGATCCAGAAGCCCCTATCTTCCAGGTGTCGGACTTTGGACTAGAAGCAGATCTTTTTAAGGTGAGAATTTGGAAGCCATCATTTGCCCGATTATTATATCAATTGCTCTGGGTGAATCTAGAAAATTAGCATTTACAATCAATGCAATCTAAGCTATGTCAAGCAGGGGTCAAAATTCCTGCAGTTCCGAGAACATTGCTTTTTAAGCAAGAACAGTGAATTTTCAAATATCACTATTTTTTCTCAAACATACTATAGCATCAACATCTTGAAATATATTGTTTTCTGCTCATAAAACATGTTCTAAGAGTAAAGTCCCTAAAAGTATGAAAAACTTTTCTTTTCCCGCAATTGCTGGCACAATCAATATATATACCCTTGTGTCATAATAAGAGGTTGAGTGGAAAATTTTGGTAGAATCTTGCAAACCATATTTTTCTGACCTAGTACATTATAAAATGTATAAAAAATATTGTTTTAAGTTTTTTAGTGGCCATCTTGGTAGATTGGCAGCCATTTTGAAATTTGATATTCAAAAGTCATATTTTACCCAATATTTCACATTTCTGTTCCATATTACTTTGTTATAATATACATTTTTTGTTCAATGTCAATTTTGTTATATCATATGGACTTAAATACATAATTTAAGATGGCTGCCACATTAAAAATGGCTGCCAAATTAAAAATGGCTGTTCCATAAGTGGCATTTTTGGTGTATATCTTGGTGTTCCATATTACTTTGTAATAATCTCTGTTTTTTTGTTCATTGTCAATTCTGTTATATTAAATGGATATAAATACATACATTAATTCAAAGATTGCCACCACATTAAAAATGGCTGCCATATTAAAAATGGCTGCCACATTAAAAATGGCTGCCAAATTAAAAATGGCTGCCAAATTAAAAATGGCTGCCAAATTAAAAATGGCTGCCAAATTAAAAATGGCTGCCATCTAAGTATCATTTTACCATTGGTGTATATCTTGGTGTGACAGCTGTAACTTAACAACCCTGAGGTCTGCAATGACTTTGCACAGGTAACTTTACTGTGAAGACCAACCCAATAGCATGTATTGCTATTGGAGTGGACAAAGCACAAGAAGATGTCAACAAAGCTCACCAAGATGATGGAGGGGAATCACCACAAATGCTGAATCACTGCTGAGGTATTGTCTAAGTACACCTGAACTAACATAACTGACAGTCGAGTTCAGATTCAAATTCTCAGTCATGTGTAAGCTGTGTAATGTTTGTACAATTTAAGAGTTGGATTCACAAACGCAGAATTCAGTGCAAACGGCATTGTTCTGTCTACATGTGCAGCGTCCATGACATTGACCTTTATTACAGCCACACTTACTGCGCAAATGATTCTAGTGCTGGAAGAAGTCACGAGAGAACTGGTATGAGCTCATCATTTAGTTCATGTGATGCAGTAGCTTCAAATTTTCGCGGTCTAGCAACCAGAACCTGCTGCCAAATTCTACATTGCAGATGTGCTCTTCTGGTTATTCAGGAATGGCACCTTATGTTGGTGTAAGTTTTCCAGTCCCCTGATTAGCCTTCAGTGCCAGGAAGCGTGACCACCGTACCTCCTTTGCCTGTGTGTGTGGACTTGTTTGTACAATACAGGTGACAGACAAGCTCTTCACATCATTTACATACCCATTTTACTGGGTTCACCGTCAATACCTGATACAAAGAAAGAGTGCACTGAAACATTGGCACTAGCTGTAAGAAATGCATTCCACCATGCATTTTGCTTTTGCCATGAATACAACAGTTTGTGTCACAGCCACTCATAGCATATGTAACCCTTTCAGTGGGCTGCATTCTTACAAGGTGACGTTTTTCACCAGTTCCTATTATAAATGCTGCTTCTGAACCCAAATACAGCTGGGTAGAGACCGCCAGAACCGTCACATTCGTATCTGAGGAAACCGTAGTTTGCGTACCTCAGCAACATAATGTAAAATAAGGGTACCTCTTCTTGGGTGCTCTGGGTCCATGAAATGTGTTGTTTTCTGTTTTGAAGGACACCTCAATGTGTTACTGCAGTAACTGATGAATTGGAATGTTCTATCACCTTTTGTGAAAGGTATAGTGTTAATAGGTCTTTCATCTTGGTATATACTGCTGAGGAAATTGACAATGTCCTTTATGGGAGTTGCATCATCGTTTTTATAACCAGACTGCTGTTTTTATTTTCCTTTTGTGTGATATTTGTCTCGAAACCACTTGCTCCTGGACAACTGCCATTACATCAAATAAAATACATGTATGGTCTGGATCGTCTGTGTTTCCAGCTGGATTGGGTGCAGTCTGGTCAGGAATCCATGCAATTATGCTCCCAGCTAATGGATTGGATACAGTGTGGTCAGGAATATGCGCGTTGTGTTCCCAGCTACTGGACTGGGTGCAGTCTAGTCAGGCATCTGTGCATATATGCTCCCAGCTACTAGATTGGGTGCAGTTTCAGCAGGAATCTGTGCATTTATGGTCCCAGATACTGGATTGGATGCAGTCTGGTCAGGAATCTGTGTCTTTATGCTCCCAGCTGCTGGATTAGGTGCAGTCTGGTTAGGGATCTGTGCACATTTGTGCTCCCAGCTGCTGGATTAGGTGCAGTCTGGTTAGGGATCTGTGCACATTTGTGCTCCCAGCTGCTGGATTGGGTGCAGTCTGGTCAGGAATCTGTACATTTATGCTCCCAGCTGCTGGATTGGGTGCAGTCTGGTCAGGAATCTGTACATTTATGCTCCCAGCTGCTGGGTTGGGTGCAGTCTGGTCAGGAATCTGTACATTTATGCTCCCAGCTGCTGGATTGGGTACAGTCTGGTCAGGAATCTGTACATTTATGCTCCCAGCTATTAGATTGGGTGCAGTCTGGTCAGGAATCTGTGGTTTATGCTCCCAGCTGCTGGATTGGGTGCAGTCTGGTTAGGGATCTCTGCACATTTGTGCTCCCAGCTACTGGATTGGGTGCAGTCTAGTCAGGGATCTGTGCCCTTGTGCTTCCAGGATTGGATGCTGGTCCTTTTAATGTTACTAAATGCTCCAAATGGTGCATCCGTTGTACTTTGTATTGATGTGGGTGCAGTCTGCCCTCACCTTTTATTGACTGCTGATTGGTCTTCCACCGATATGTTCCAATTACATCCTTTATGTTATGTTCCCTCAGGATCTGGCTATTACCAAAAGACCTGCCGTGAGTGAGTTGGATGCCCGCAGATTGGCATGTTCCAAAGCTTTATAAGTCTCTATTGGTTTACAGGCAGCACTCCACCCAAAAACATTTACCTTTTAAACTTTTTCCCCATCCCCTCTACCTACTTTTGCCGCTTTTTTGCACCCCAGCACGTCCTCTCTCAATCCCATTTTTCCTCCCTCAATCCCATTTTTCCTCCTATTTTCTTTTCTTCTTTCTGGAATGATCTAACCTCTCACGCACAAATTGACCCTCGCTGTCGCGGTGCCGTTAAGCCCTCATCAAACAAACAAACTTTTACCTTGGTCATATTCTTCCACATATTTTCTTTCTGCAAATTCGTTCTTCAACAAACAATCTATATGCCTTTTCTTCTTGAGACTGTTGTATGGTTTCTGCTATGCTGTCAAGGAGTATAACTATCGTCATCAGATTGAACAACTTCAGATCAGTTCCATCATAATACTCGGCAACTGTAAATGGATTTGAGTTTGATAGTACTTTATTGAAGTCATGGATATACTGTACATCTCTTGCTGAGTTACTTAACTGTTTATCATTTGGTGATTCCAGATACACCTCCATCACCTTTGTAAACTTTGTTGACATGTTCTTGTGCTTGGTCCACTCCAATAACAATAAATGTCACACCAAAGGTAAAAGGCTACTTAGGTGGCAACCATTTTTAATTTGGCAGCCATTCTTAATTTGGCAGCCATTTTTAATGTGGCAGCCATTTGTAATGTGGCAGCCATTTGTAATGTGGCAGCCATCTTGAATTATGTATTTATATCCATGTCAAATAACAGAATTGACATTGAACGAAAAACAGATTATTACAAAGTAATATAGAACACTAAGATATATTCCCAAAATACTACCAATGTGACAGACATTTTGAATGTGACAGACATTTTGAATGTGACAGCCATTTTTAATTTGGCAGCCATTTTTAATGTGGCAGCCATCTTCAATTATGTTTTTAAATTCATGTGATATAAAAGAATTGACATTGAATGAAAAACAAGTAATATGAAACGTGAAATATTGATTTTCGGATGCCAAATTTCAAAATAACCGCCACTCTACCAAGATAACCACCAAAAAAATGAAAACCATATATATTTTTTTATAAAGTATTTAGTCGAAAAAATATGGTTTGCAAGATTCTTCCAAAATTTTCCACTACATAAGGGCATGCACTATTAAAGCCTTACGTGGTTTAGAGTTTTGACATGTAGGGTTCTATTATTTGTTTCTCTTTAGACAAGTATATCTTATGACAAAAATGGTGTCCAATTTAAAACAAGAAATTTGCTTTTTTCATTGACAAAAATGTTGGACCAGTGAAATTTCATTTGGAACAGTGAAATTTTATCCGGAACAGTGAAATTTTATCCGCGACAGTGAAATTTCATCCGGAACAGTGAAATTTTATCGGGAACAGTGAAATTTCATCCGGAACAGTGAAATTTTATCCGGAACAGTGAAATTTTATCCGGAACAGTGAAATTTTATCCGCGACAGTGAAATTTCATCCGGAACAGTGAAATTTCATCCGGAACAGTGAAATTTTATCCGGAACAGTGAAATTTCATCCGGAACAGTGAAATTTCATCCGGAACAGTGAAATTTCATCCGGAACAGTGAAATTTCATCCGGAACAGTGAAATTTCATCCGGAACAGTGAAATTTCATCTGGAAACAGTGAAATTTCATCCAGGACAGTGAAATTTCATCCGGAACAGTGAAATTTCATCCGGCACAGTGAAATTTCATCCGGAACAGTGAAATTCATCCGAAACAGTGTTTTTTAAGAAAGTACTGTTCTGTGGAACAGTGGTGAAAAATTTAAAATTCGGCCCCTGTCAAGTGACACAGACATGTATCTATGTAAGCTATGATTGACATTTTTGAGTGGAATAAGGTTTTTAAAAGCCTCTTGCATTCCTGTGTTATGGCTGATCAAAGTATCATGGATTGTAAGTGCATGCAAAATTAATGACATATTACTCAGTTGAAAGTTCTTAATGCAATTTGAAAATGTTGAAAATATCATCGTCATATTTTTTTCAATTATCAAGACCTGCACATGGAAGCTATCAAGTGATACATTTTTAATTGATTTTAAAGAAGCACTAGACTGAAAAAGTGAGGGCGCTCGTTTTTCCATATTTTAGATATATTATCCACAATAGATTGATAAACTTCACGCCTCCATAGCCCACAAGCGACTTAAGGGCAAAGGTCACTTGAATATTCCTATTAATCCAAAAATTAATATACTATTGCGTGCTAGATAAGCAATTGTTTTTTGGGGGACCCCCTAAAACAACAACCTCACTTTTCAGTCGTTCTCCTTTAAAGAGTTGCTGCTATTTTCTGCAGTTCGTAAGAGTTCTTTGGGTCTGTATCATTCTTTGGGTCTGTGTCATTCTTTGGGTCTGTGTCATTCTTTGGGTCTGTGTCATTCTTTGGGTCTGTGTCATTCTTTGGGTCTGTGTCATTCTTTGGGTCTGGTCATTCTTTGGGTCTGTGTCATTCTTTGGGTCTGTGTCATTCTTTGGGTCTGTGTCATTCTTTGGGTCTATGTCATTCTTTGGGTCTGTGTCATTCTTTGGGTCTGTGTCATTCTTTGGGTCTGTGTCATTCTGTGTGATTTCTGTTAAGATGTGAATATTTGTAGTGACTCGTGTCATTACTCTTTTAACCCTATCTTGTTTCTAGTCATCATCATTATTTAAGCATCACAATATTTAGCATTGCTTGTAAATTCTTTTGACAGGCTATTCCAGAAATGATTGAAATACTGAAGAAGTAAAGGACTTAACAGGAGCGTATTGACTATGTCGAGGAAACATATTGGAGGCTTTGGGATTCTCAGGGCTGTCCTCTCCAAGTATTCAGCTAAAACACCATCCACAGAAAATACACAAAAGATTGAAAGAAGATTGCAAAAATAGTTAACAGTTTTCTATAAAGGGTTCTTCTTTCTTCATTTCTCTCTAAGATTTTGATGAATGTATGGGCATACTTATTCTGTGATCCAAAAATAGTTTTTTGTTACCATGTTGATCTGTTAGAATGATTTAAATGGAGATAAGGTCTTTAATCAACATAACATTTTCTTGTTGCAAATGGAAGTATTTTGAAATGTAATACTCTTACCATTGAATAGTGTGAGAGTATGAAAATATTCAGAATAGCGTATTCGACGTAATAAGCGCCTGGTGCGCTTACAAAATAGAACTGCGCCACTTTCTAGGCCCTAAGTTTCTACCTAATAAGCGCCCATGCTGCGGGGTCACATACAGTGTGCTATTTGAACTACATTGTGTGAACTGGTCCTATACTAGCCCCACAATATAACCACCACAAAAACATTGTCAACGTCAGATGCTAAAAAAGCAAATAATGTAACAAAACTTATTTTTAGTCTTCAAATTATTCAAATATATCATGTTATCAGTCAAAAAATGTTGGCTGGGCGCTTATTGGAGCAGGAGCGTTTATAAGAGCAGGGGCGTTTATTAGAGCAGGAGCGCTTAATACGTCGAATACAGTATACAGGATCAGGCACTTGCATTAGAAAGCTTTTATTAGAATACTGTGATTATGTATGAACAAGAGAAAGTTCTTAATTGGAGTTATATTCAGTGCCTGAGGAAACTTCAGTGCCCTCACAAGGCATGTGACCTTCTATGTATAAGTTTTCCCCATATTCATAGTTATTGGACAAACACATATTTGAAGTTGTTTGGTGTATCATATTTTGTAAAACAAAGAAATACTGTTTACCCAAGTTTTAAAAATAAAAACATTGGAAGTGGATCATTCAAATGGGTAAGGGATATTGTCCAGTGAATGATTTGAAGCTTATACTGTATTTCTAAATCTGTGTGCTGTAATTGGAGTTTGAAATTAAGATTATTGACATAGAACTACAAAACTGAAAGAAAATGATATGATAATTTAAATAGGTAATTATTTTTAAGTTTGAAAATGGGTTGTTTGTTCATGTGGTTTGTAGCAAAATAAGAGAGAAATAAATCATTTACCAAAGTAATTTCCATTGTATAGTTTATTTCTTGTTGTCATTGACATTAAGTCTAAACCTCGCAATACATTTTGTCTTAAGCCCTGACAAAATCTCAAATCTAACAGGGTCTATATTTTTGTATTGCTCACTCACAACAGAAACCACAATCCAGTAGGGATTTCTTATTTCTACAATCCACACACTTCACCTCACTTTCCATTGTCATAATCTAACATTGATAGCAAACAAATTTCACTGCAGCTGTACTTACTTTCATACTCAACACAAGGACAAAAGTATTCCCCTATGGTCAAAGTGTCTGGCATGAAGTAATAATTTACAAATAGGGTGGTATTTAATGGTGAAGGTCTTGTTTGTTTATTGATGAGTGATTTTAAGTGATGTTTTTGTTTAACCTTGTAGGCTTTGAGGAATTTGAATTAAAAGCTATTGCAACAGATATTCATCATGAGTATTGAAGACTTTAGAAAAAGGTCCACTTATAGGTTTATGTTATGATCATAAACGAGACATAACTGCCTGGTCACTAGTGAGGAAAATTTCACCACACTTAAAGGTCATAACGAACTTAAAAGTTCTCACAAATCAGGGTGCTTAACAGATACAAAATGGGAACCAGATTACTATAACAAACATTGAAAAAGAGCGATTCCATGTCAAGGTGTAACCCATTTTTTCAATGAAAGATCCTGTGGCTTTCTAAAGTGTTGCTAGTGATGAACATGGGTGTTTTTAAGAGGTGTGTTTATCAGAATAATCAAAAATGTTATATGGGATGAAATACCCATCACACAAATCAATAATAACAGGACAACAAAAATTACTGTAGCTTCAGAATAACTACAAATATTCTCTATTTCATGTGATATAGTAATAGCAAGCAAGACTTGGGAGTAAAGAAATTGACAGAGAAGGAAAATTTGCTTATAGGGTACCAGAAACAGTAAAGTAGAAAAAACACAAAGCAACACAAGATATCAGTACACCAAAACATTGCATTGAAACAACAAAGAGCACCCTTGTATTCCACTAGTAATAGACAGATGTTTTATTTTGAGCAGAGTTAGCAATTCATGAAGGGCACATGATTCCAGGCAAAGAGAGCAGTACATCTTTATCGTTCAACAAGCAGGCATTTCTTTTTTTTCAGAAAGTAATCCAATGCATTCATAGCAAAAACATTTTCAAATGGAAAACACAAGGTCATCAGCTCCAAATCTTAAAAATATACCCTAGTCAATGCAAAAATGCTCCCTAAAAGAACATTTTGAAAGTAAAAAAATAAACATTTTTAACAAATTAACCATTGGAGTGATTGGGGACATTTGCCCTTTGTAGTGTGATGCCACTGGTTGCATCCTTTTCAAAGAACTTTCAACTGCTTAGAAATACCTGTGAACATAATTGAGTCTTTTGATCATTTTGAAAAGCTCCAAGATGCTATCTTATGTTGATCCTCCTTAAATGATGATTAAGAAGCCACAGTAACAAGATATTCCCTTTGAGCAAATATCCATATACAGAAGCAAACAATGTCTATCCTTGCCATGCTTAAGCTGGATTCTTGTTCAAGATTGAAGGGGGGGGGGATTAAGATACATTTGTGGTGAATCATTGTCTTCTGAAAGTTCAAACTTCTGCAGCTTTTCAAATCAGCAACCTCAATAATTTTATTGATGGCCTGTTCTTGCTTTTCAAACATTTAGACCTGCATTTAATGGCTAGGCAGGGTCGAAAGCCTGATATTGAGGTTTTATTTCTGAAGAAATTATTGGGGGAAGGGAAACAATACCCATTTCTCTGTCCCATCTAACAAAATTATTGGGGGAAGGACATCCCCCACCCCTAGGAAGAAAAGAAACTTCAGATCAAGTGACAAAATCAGCTTAATGGTTACTGCAACAAAACCCAGGAACTGAACATTTTTTTAATGAACCTGAATGGCTTATATAACAAATTCTGATCAGAATTCTAAAAATTCCAATTTCTTTCACCCAGGAAAGAAATATGTGGTTACATCCACCACCAATAAAATTTTCATGACATAAGTTTGCATAATAAGACTTCAGCAATGCAATTTCATGCAAAAAGGCCAATTAAGTTGCACCTAGATAAACCAACCAGATAGCTGATAATCCACAACACCAATCTGTTTTTTTTTTAACCTACATTACTACCTAAAGTTTTTTTTTTTTCCAATCTCATTTTATTGCAGTAATCTAACAAACAAAAGATCATTTCCTAATGTCTTGTTAGTCAAGGTTGTAATGTACCTGACTATTGTAAATAAATGTTGAATATACATTATGCGGCAATAATCTTGTTTTAGGAGCAATTCTTCAACAAACACACGTCGTGAAGACTTCAACAAGAAAAATCAATGAATTTTGCAAGACCACAGCGCTGGAAACACAAGATGGCAAAAAAATAGTCGTCTCTCAAATTGCAGTTAAAACTGAAAGTAAACTTTAAAGACAAATAATTTAATTGAACACAAAATGAAAAAGATGAGGAGAATAGCAGTAAGAAAATAGAATAGAATGAAATGCTGCCAAGATGGGACTGGATGTTTGTTCACATAAAATTGATGAAAAGCCTCTAAACATGCCTCCTGACACTGGCGTAGTCAGGATTTTTGTTTCGGGGATGGGGGAAAATGAGCACAGAGAGGCATTTTTGATGGGGAGTGGGGTACAAGGGCCCACCTAAGGGCCCCTGGTGGGGTTAAGGGGGCAAATTTCCCATAAGAAATTACGCATTTTAGAGATATGAAATGCATTAAAAACAGAGCCAAATCATGTGGTGTGTTTTAAAGGGGCGAAATTCCAGAAAGCTCTTTTTGGGAGGGGGTCTGTATGTGTCACACAGTCTGAAGGTGTGCATTATATATAGAGTTTGTAAAAGCTCTTGGGTTTTATATGCTGAATTGCTCATTGAAATTTGTCAACAAAAACACACGGCAATTAACTTTTCAGGAAAACTTGCTCCCCTGTGCGAAACATATTTTTAATCTTTTGGTGTGTAATTTATTTATTTTGGTGTGTGATTGATTAGAACCATGGCCCACATTCTCCCCCCCCCCCCCTCCCCCTTTTTTTCTTGGGGGGATGTGGCCATGCCTCCTGACCTGAGATAGTAGGTAGATTGAGTATTTTACATCCCTTTCTCAACAGCTAAGTTTATATGCAGGTTTTCACTGCCGTTTGATAAACCAGTTGCGGAGAAGTGGTGAATAAAGACCCTCCAGGTATTGAACTCAGGACCTTGAGCTTGCTAAGCTGATGCTATGACCGTTAGATCACCGAGGTCTTCCTGAGACTTGACCTGAGATGGTGAAACCTGAAAGAGATTTGCACTGTACATATCAGCAGAAAATATTAAGATATCTTTTCAACTATTTAACTGTGACACTTTAAATTCTGTCAGTTGTAAACTCATGGATTTCTGGCCTCTTCTGAACAGGGATTTCATAATATGAACAAAGTACTTATGACCCCCATTTTAGATTTCCATGACTAATAAATTATGCTCAGGAAAACTCTCAAATTGATCATTTTATAGAATGAAAAACATCAAGAACTTAGACATTGTAGCTAATGTAACATATCTCTTTGGAATTTTATGACTTTTCCTAGGATTATCACCCACATTTCCAAGACGGAAACTAATATGGTCATATTCCGTGCCTTACCGTAAACTTAGGGCATTGTGGACATCCTGTTTAAAAATTTGATCTGAAAAAATGTATTCATTTTAGTAATATTGCAATTAAACCTGCAGAGGAAATTTCATACTACGATTTTCAGTAGTTGCCATAGTTCTAAAACTTCTCATATGCCATCCTAGGGTAGCAGATATACCAATGGCCCAAACCAACATGAATTAGAGAAACAAATATAACATCAATTTGAATGGACCTCTCAGTCATCTCAATAAACCCCAATCTGATGTACTGTTATAAAAACCTCCAAACAAAAACGGTCTATAAATCTATAATTTTAGTCAATAATTTGAGGTAAGGTTCACTGTGCGTTCTCAAACCCATTTCTGACATAAACAATAATAATCAGAATATTCAGTACAACGTTCTTCCACAATTAAACCCATTTAAAAGGTATCTATAAATAAGTACCATGTTGTAAATATGACGAGTAAATCATCAATCCCTTTGTATTGATTAGAAACTACTTAAAACACTTTTAAGAAGTATGTAACTATACTAGTTGCGTAACTTACATCATAACTTAATGATTAAATATACAGACATTGTCAAGTTATATATAAGGTACAAGAAATTGCATTGACATTTAATCAATTTATTTCTTTGAAATTGATGTTAAAATCAGATTTTTTTTTCTTTTCTGATCATTGACACAAAAGGAGATTTAGGATTCTAGCTTTTGTACACCTTTTCATATTTTCATTCACTTTGAATTGATTTAAAATCAGTGTTTCAAAACTTCACAGATATCATAGAGTTACATTACATGTTATTGGTCCGTTGCAATCAGTTCTTACAGGATGGTCATCCAACCCCACCCTGATGCTCGACAATTACAGGGTATGACAAATCAACCTGAAGGCATCTTGTCCACCAGGTATTGAACTCTACACATGTTGTTGTCCAGAAAGAAAATTGGGTTAAAATTTATGTGCATATGTTTGATTAAACTGTGCCAATAATGTGGTTGTCTGACCATTATGGTTGCCCGGATATGATTTTTGGCTGCAGCTGGACAAGTGTTTTGTTGATCTGTGGACAGGTACCATCATGAATATTCAAAAGTCTGTATGACATACAGACATCTCACCTCAACAAAATAGAAAGCACCTTCATTGTAAACAAAACACTGAGTAATAGATTCATATGCACAAAATTAAACAAAAGGTTTCAATCATTGCTTCATAGATATAAATACCATTCATTACTACAATTAGATGATGACTCATAAATAAGGCAAAAACAAGGTCTTACACTTCCTCAGATATTTAAAAAAAGGTCACTTATTATACTTAATACTTATATAGGTCTTCTTATGGGAGAATATCTTACTAGAACCAACAAGAGGGTCACAAAATGTTCCCACCATTCCAATGTCAAGTTTCCTGTGTAATTCCCAAATTTGACATTAAGTCTACAAACCCTTGTAGATCAAAGACTTTAAGTGTTCAAGCACTAAGCAGATTATGAAAATATCACATGCTAACATTAAACACATAGCACAACACAATAGCTTTATTTCATTTAATCATTTGATACATTTTTACCGATAATTTTTCATTCAATTTTCTCTGTTAGCATTCTTTCCCCCTTCCCTCACTTCTAAAATTTACATTTTCACAAAGCTAACACCATGGCTTTTTTCAGTCTTAACAGAAAAAGGAAAAAACCACTCCCTTTATCAACTGTACAATAGTAAATCCAAAACCCATCTCTCTGTTTAATAACAGTATGTTGAAAAAACGGTTTTTTCTGTTCCACTTTCAATCTCTCTAAAAAATAAAATTTTGAAAAAATGGTTATGTGCCCTAAACAGAGTGTTCTTCTGTTCAATGACCTGATATGAAGATAAAAAATGTACCCAAACCCATGCATTAACCTCATCTCGGCAGCAAGTTGAGACCAAAGTACACTTAATTGACGAAGATGGAGGTCATTTCCTTTTGCCTTTTGTTGCTGCTGCTGCTTCTCTCGCTGTTGAAGAACAAAATAAAAAATTGTTAAATCCATCGAGCCATCAGGCTCATAGAGCTGGTGCTCATCCTCGGTTCCCATGGCGCAAGCAGATGAGAGCACATGACTACCCCTGGACGGGACCCCAGTCATCGCAGGTTAACTCCCCAGCAATGCTGGCATCATTTAACAGCTGAGTGGACTGGAGCAAGTAGAGTGAAGCGTCTTTCTCAAGGACACTGCAGCACTCGCGACGGGAATCAAACCCGGTACCTTTCGCATACAAGCAAGACTCCTTAACCACTGAATAAAATTACACAAGAATTATGTTTCTTGAAGGTCTTTGAACAACCACATAAACATATTAATACATTGTTTTCATGATCATGATATTCTTTACAAAACTTATACATTTTCAAGGATACCCCCTTTACGAAAATAGGCAACTTTTACATCGGTTTTATAAATCTGATTTGCCCACGGAAAGTGTGGGGGCCAGGGGGGGAGGGGCAATATCATAAAATTACCCTAAAATATATAAAATCATACAAAAGATATCAATAAAAAAATTGAGGGGAATGCCCCCATTGCATTCCTCAAATCCTGCCTATGATGGATGTAATTATTTTGCATATAATTCCCTAATTTAAATATATTTCATTCCCATGATGAGGTCTTTAGTGGAGTAGACGATTGTCATCTTAATTTCCTTCCTCTGTAATTTTGACAGAAAATGTAGTCATACAAATTATATTTCTACCTAACACATTGATTCCCAGCATCGCGTATACAAGACGGATATCATAGCATCAATTACATGGAAATCATTCAAATTGGTGGGTACTTCCTTTTTGCTTTGTAAAATTAACATAAATAAACATTTTGTCTACTTATTTTTAATGTTCATACTTCCTGTTTTTGTAAGAAAGGGTCAAAAAGAGGACAAAATTTTGTGAACAAAGCAAAGCGGAGATTTATATAGACAATTTACACACAAAATATCATCACTAGTTGACCATCCTCTGCTATTAGATAGTAACGATGAGTCTGATTTGGAGCCAGATCTATAGATTTTGATACGAACAGTGATGAAGAGGAATTGACTATAAATAACGGTGATTTTTGAATCAATGATAAATTTGGAAAACCTTTCTGCCCCTAAGGAAATTACACACTAAAACCTAGTGGAACTCAATGTGTTAACTTCAAAACCCTCAATAGTCAAACATTAACTGCAGTAATACACAATACCCCCTTATAAACAACTTTAAAGGAAGAATAGGAAGTGGATCCTCTGCCACTGTAAGATGGGGGTACAGTGGATAATTTTATGATGAAGAAGGAATAATAGAATTTATGAGTTTAACCCTTACTCTACCATTCGGCGATATTATCGCCATTTTGGGTTCCCCATCTTTGACTCCGCCTCCCGAGCGCATTTTCAAAAAAGTGCTGGTAGAATAAGGGTTAAGGAACCCGCGACAAGTGTGCCAACTCGAAAATATATGCAGCATGATCCCGGTGGGCGGCCCAGTGGGTCACTCAAGCGGAACAAGCCCGACTTTGCTGCTTGGAAGACAGAGGACCCTTCGGTAAAAAGCCCTTGATCAATCCTTACTCTACCACGCGGCGATATTATCACCGTTTTGGCTTCCCTATCTTTGACTCCACCTCCGGAGCGCACTTTAAAAAAAATGCTGCTAGAGTACTGGTTAACATCACCCCCCACTTTGTGCATTAGTACTAACTGCAACATTTAAGAGTGTGTTAACTAAAAGATGTTAAGAAAATCACAAATGTTTCTAACCAGGAAGCCAACAGTTGTATATTAAGAAAAAATACTTAATATCCATTTTTGAAATTTTGTGACTCAATACCTCATTTATGTAATAATTGTTTTGTATACTCTACTTAATCCATTTGATCTGATTGCCCTCTATAAGATATTAGAGCAATAACATACTACAAATCTTAAGCTTTGACCCCATGTTTAGCCTACCTTTTTGTTCAGCCATTTTCTTCTTAGATGCATCCTCTCTTTGTTTCTTTATAATTGCTAACCTTGCTAAATCAGCCTGGGCCTCTGCTGTTTTACCCTCCTTGTGTAGAGCCATATATCTGTCTCTTTGCTTTTGTTTTTCTATTTCCTCTCTGTAAAAGGAGTAAAAAAATTCAAATTTCAAAATACCTACAAAACTGTTCAATACAATTAATGGATGATTCTTGTTCTTTCAAAAACCTCTGTATGAATAGATTTACTTTAATCTATACCTTAACTTCCATGCTATAAATATGCAATCTGGTCCAATGACCTGCTTCTAATGCACTTCTAACCGACCTTAAAAACATAGTTACCAGCCCAGCCCTGACCTCCATAATACCTCTAATATCCCTCCAGTGCATTGTTATCACAACATAGCTGAAACTGGTTGAAAAAATTTCTCCAAAATTTTCATCTTTTTTTATCAAGTTTCTTCTTTGCAGTTCCTACCAGGCAGATTTCTATGCAGTTTAACCTTTTCTGTTAGCCTTTTCAAGTCATCTGGGCCATGGGACCGGGAATTTCTTCGGTCTCGGTCCGACTCACAGGGCTTTTTCCATTAAGCTTACACTTAATTTATGAGTGTTTTTACTTCCATCCGTACAAAACGGGTGGCTAGAACGAGAGAGTCCCATTCTCACGGCGGGTGTTTTTAGTCCCTAGAGCAACGTGTACCTGTTTAGAGGACCCCCTTTCCCTTGGGTTTGAGTGTTTTTCCACAAGGATAGCCTAGCATTAAACTATGCATTGTATTAACATGTTAGGATGTCTTCAGTACAGATTCTCCTTGGGAAACCTATGTCTCGTCCCTGGATCTCCAGGCCGCCCTATCTAAGGTCTAAAATATAATAAGTAACTTTAAAGGGAAAAGCTCCTCCAACAACATCTCACCTCATCCATAACAACACCAAAATCACCGACCTCAAAGACATTACCGACTGCCTAGCCTCCACTTTCGCCAATACCTCCTCAAATGACAATTTTTCTTACTCCTTCCAAAACCAGAAAATCGAGGCTGAAAAGAACTCCCTTAACTTCCAGTCCAACAATCAGGAAAACTTTAATCTCCCGTTCACCTACTCCGAGTTATCCTCTGCCCTCAAAAAATCCAGGTCCTCCTCTCAAGGCCCTGACGGCATCCACTACAATCTACTCAAAAATCTCCTTAGGAACTCCCTAGAAATACTCCTCAAGATTTACAATTACCTGTGGTCTTCAAACTCTTTTCCCATCACCTGGAGAGAGGTCATCATCACCCCAATCCCCAAAACTGACGAAGACCGATCCAACCCAAAAAGCTACCGACCCATTGCTCTTACCTCTGTAAGATCATTAAATATATGGTCAACTCCAGGCTCTGCTGGTACCTCGAGAGGAATTCCATCTTCTCTCCCACTCAAAATGGTTTCAGAAAAGAAAAAAAAATTGCCTGGACCACATCCTCAAACTTGACACCTTCATCCGTGAAGCCTTTGTCAGAAATCATCACGCTATCTCAATCTTCTTCGACATCGAAAAGGCCTTTGACACCACTTGGCGGTATGGTGTCCTCTAAGACCGTCACTCCTCCGGCCTCAGAGGCCTCCTCCCCACCTTCATCCAGAACTTTCCGCCACTTCAGAGTATGCATTGGAAACACCTACTTCCAAGGGTACACCCAACATTTAGGTGTCCCCCAGTGCAGCATCCTCTCCCCCACTCTCTTTATCTTCAAAATTAGGAGCATCATCAAAACTCTCACACCCAACATCAAAAGCTCCCTCCATGTCAACGATTTCACTATCTACTCAATCCTCCCCATGCTGCCATGCTCTCTAAAATAAGCTACAACACTGTCTGGACAGTTTTTACTTTAAAAAATGCAAACGCAAAATGCCCTATCACCAGTCTCCACGTTGAAGCCAATAAACTCCCCTTTGACCTCCGGTGCACAAAGGGCGGCCTCTCCTTTGCTCTCCGCATCCTCACCGATCCATGGAACCCTCGCTTCCATTCCATCTGCTCCCCCTCCTTCACCAACCCCTTCATTCTCAACAAACACATCCCCCCACCTTTCGGATCCAGATGCACTCCCACTTCTCCAAAGCCAACATCAACATTTTCTCGATTGCCAGACACACTATCCCACCTACACCCACCTGGACTATTCACCCCCTCAAGGTTTACCTTTGTTTTTCTTCCTTCACGAAAGCTCTCCACAACCCAGCCTTCTTCCACTCTTCAAATACTGTCAACTCAGTAGACATTTCCACAACTTCCTCTTCACCGACGGCTCCACATGGGAAGGCTCCTCTGCAGCCACCGCCGCCTGTCCTGGCCTCACCCTCTCCTCAAGGTTACAGTCTAGAGTGTACAGCGTGTTGAAAGCGAGGTGACTTCGGTTCTATTCTCTCCAACTATTCATTACGTTTTATTTCACCTTGCACTATACCACCTAAATTTTGTTTTATATCTTCATTTTGCGGGATTCTCTCTATGTGGATGGGAATCTGTTTTTGGTAAGATGGTTTCTTTTGTTTTTTTTCCCTTATGTTCTGACCAGACTGTTCCTGGCTTTGGCTCTGCGAATGTGAAAGATGTCAAGGTTTTAGGGTGTGGGGTGGGTTTTGAAGAGACGGAGGGCTTTGTTCTTGAGGGTTATGGCTTTTTTGCAGCCGGTGGTGAACCAGGGTTTGAAGTTCTGTGGGGTGAAGGTGGATGTGGGAATAGTGTAATTGGCAACCTCCAAGAGTTTGGAGGTGAGAGAGAGATGGGGTGATTGGAGAGAAGGATGTCATTAGTGATGGAGACAATTGCACACAATGGAGTAGAGGCCCAGTCTGCATGCTGGAATCTCCAGTTGGTTGGGAAGGGGTGAGACAAGGGGGTTGGGGTGGAAATAAAGATGGGGAAATGGTCACTCCCGCAAAATGAAGGGTGAACCCTCCAGTCCAAAAAGTCAACAAAGAGGGAGGGGTCGCAAATAAAGAGGTCAAGGTTGGTGAAAGTGCCAGTACCTAAGTGTAAGTAAGTGGGAGAGCCATTGTTAAGGAGGCAAAGGTTGTGGTGCTTCAGGAGATTTTCGATGTGTTTCCCTCTGACAGTAGAAGTAGAGGAACTCCAAAGGGGGTTGTGTGTATTGAAATCACCTGTCAGGATGATGGGCTTGGGAAGTTGGGAGATGAGGTCATCAAGGTGAGAGGGGAGTAAGGAGGAGTAGGGGGATATATAGCTTGCACAAGGTGATGGTTTTGTGTAAGGTCGCGAGACGGCAAGTACACCCTGAAGGTCGGACTGGATAGAGATGGGGCTTAAAGGAATATCATTTCTGACGTTAAAGTAGGAGCCGCCAGAGGCTTTCCTGGCATTTTGGGTGATAAAATGGGATCCCATGTACCCTGGAATGAGGATGGAGTCGGGGGAAGAGAGAAAAGTTTCTTGTAGGCAGATAATGCTGGGGTTCAAGGTAGAGATCAGAAGTTCTAGTTCTTCGAAGTTGGCAGAGAGACCGCGACAATTCCATTGTATGTCTGCCATTAGAGGTGATGTGGGGGGGCCTCCAAGTCTAAAGGGGGCTGTCCAACATCCATGTCTTGGAGGGGATTGTGATCGATGAAGGGGAGGGTCACATGGGTCGAGGGTTGATACTTACATTTAAGAAAATGATGTAGGAAATACAGGCTCATGTCTAATAATATTCATGCTTATATAGCGCTTTTCTAAGCAAGTATTCAAAGTGCTTTACAATGGCCAGTTATAATTCTCTAGGCAGCAGCGCCATGAACATGAATTCAACAGGAAGTGAATGAAGAGCGTGTTTCTGTTCTTGGATAATGTTCAGAGAACCAGGCAGGGATGACTGTCCTGCCATCAGGACCGCCATCTTACGCCCTCAACCGATGGACAGTGATTGCCACCCAACCATTGGCCACTTTTTCCAAAGGTTGGATATGGGAGGTGTGATGCAGAAGACAACCTCTGTGCTTGATGTCAGTGTATCATTCTGCATATCTGTGAAAAAATAGCTCGTTAATTCGCTGTTGGTATCGAACCTGGGACAAACAGCATCTCTGTCGACGCTCAGCCGACAGAGCTACTGTACCTGCCTCTGGCATCTTAGTGGAAAGCTCAGCCGACTGAACTACCTGCCTAATTGAGAGAATAATAGAAATTGAGAATAATAGAAATTGAGTAACAAACCTTTCTCTTCTGGATAACTGTGTTTCAGGAGCAGCATTAACATCTATGTCTTTGGCTTTCTTAGATTTATTTACAACTCTGTTAGGATTTTCTACTTCTATAAGGTGTGACACGCCTTTTGCCTTTTTATCCTGAAATGAAAAATTGACATTCAGTTGATATCTACAAGTAACTGAAAAACCTACTAGAGCTACAAACATTGACTGATTTTACTAAAAGGATACATGCAAATAAATGCATGTTTAGCATTTACACACATTTAGTACACCAAAGTTACTCCAATTTACAATGCTACATAAATAAAATCGTGCAACCATTATGGCAAAAGTATTAATCCCATTGCCCAAATAAACACTGTAATTTTGGTTTCCAAATTGTGAAAATTTTATTTGTACAGTATGAATCATCATTTTTATGGAAATTATGCATGGAAATTCAGTTTAGAAAGAACAGAAAACTTCACTTGAATGTCATTTAATCTCAACATCGCGAACTTTTTTCCCTACTCGCTAGGGCTTTCACTGTGCAAATCTTGCATACTGTGATGCCTCGCCATAAAACATCTCAAAACTATGCCACTACACAGCCACACGGAAGTACTGGTCATATCAGTCCTCTGGAAAAAAGGTCGTGATGTTTGCGAAGCACACATAATTTCAGCTGTTACAACCTTTTTTTTTTAACTTATTTGACTCATCAGGTAATATATACATGTCAATGAACTGATTGCCACGATTAAAGTATTTTGACCGTGTATTTTTTGGTCAATTTAACAGCTTGTAAAACAGATCTTGATTGAGTGGGATCAAAGCTTTACGTTATGTTATTGTTAGTTTTACTGTTTACTGCTGCATATTCACGGTGCATATCACAAGTTACTCAGATTTGGGCAAAATCAAAGTGCAAAATATCCCCATTCATAGGTGATTACTAAGAATTTGTGATTCTCGCATTTAAAAATGATTATGCTAATCAGGTTTACAGTTTGTAAAAGTCATTGATGGAATCCTGTCAGCCGAATGAGTGCGTGGTTTAAATCATGAATGATATTGATTTTCAACGGCTGGACTTGACTATGAAAACTTGCAATTCGATAATGAGTTGATGTTTAGTGTATTTGTGAATGTTCAGCATGCTAAACGATTCTAAGAATTAAAATTTTTCAATTTTTAATGATCTGTACATACATGAACTCAACATTGGCTAATTTGTTTTAAAATTCATGAAATCCATGAATATAACCAAACAATTCCATGAAAATGGTCCCAACACATATACAGAAACCAACCAACCCACCCAAAAAAATGATAATCTTTTGTCCAAGCTGAAGCGAAAAGAATAACTTTTTTTGGCATACCCTAGCCGATAAACAGCACAACAAGATGGCAATCCACGGAGTTGCTGTCCTTATCGCCTCTGCCACATCGAATTTGTAAAATGATCAAATGTTTTTCCAGGAAACATGATATAAAATATATCATTTCATATCAATTACCTGAACTCTGACATTTGACCTTTAAATGACATTATGTGTGAGACACAACACTACATCACCTTCCACCAACCCACCAAGTAACATTACCCACCAAGTGCCAATTACCCCATATCACTGTTGGTTTTGCCACGAAGCACAAAACAAAGTATACTATTCTAATCAATTATTTGACCTCTTGACCTTTAAGCGACGTATTACATCTTTCCCGAAACACAATCTCTCATTATCCTTCATCAACCAGGGTTAATACACATATTGATGGAAATTTTTCAAAGACTTTTCCAGGCCATGGATTAGATTTTCCAGGACCCTGAAAATTCTTAATTATTCTTATCTTGAGGCTCAATATGCCATTAATTTTGACCATTACCTATTAAGTGGGATCATATAATTACACTCAATGTCCACCCATGGTACTATCCAAAGGAGTTAGTTAATGAGATGAACAAAATTATACTACTGTACACTTTATTTTAGAAGTGGTAAATCAAGTCTTGCAGTCTTGAGTTAAAGAATTTACAGTACAAAAATTATACTATACAAATAATATATACATGTTATGACAACAAAATGTCACTACAGATGTTACATACCATTCTACAACATGAATATATGCATACGTATACTTCAAACAGGCTAGAAGCTTCAAATGATTTGGATGATAAAATGTCAATAGATGTAACCACTGTGTAGTACTGTATGAATATAAGTTGATTTATAATTCAAATATCTAGTTCAGAAAAGATGTTGCCACTACAGTATTTCACATGCTATAATAACAATAAACCATAAAATCAACACAGGTTGTTAGTCACAAAAAACACTCGAATTTGCTTCCCAAACGAAATTGACTTTTGCAACTTTTCAATTTCCAAATCTACTTCCTTTATTAAACTATCCCTTTCCTTAGCTGATCTCCTCATGCTATTTGATTTTGCGATTAAAGTTAAGTTTGCCACTTGATTCAGCCTTAACAGCATGTTCATCTACTGATTTCACAAGAGCATCAATGTCATCTTGGATACATTTCTTCTTTCTTAAATCATCTAGTTCATCAAGCTTACGTTTCCTTTTCAACTCTTTTGTTTCCTTCTCTTTCTTTTGCTCTGCCTCTCTCAAGCATACCGCGGTCTTGCTGATGCAGCTAAAATAATTATCCTCTTTAAAATAGTCACATTTAAAGTGCCACCTTTGCTGCGAATGTGATCCTACACAAGTCGCTGTGCTATGAAGGACTGCTTCTGAAGATTTTCTACCTGAATCTGTCTGCTATATGAGAATCCACGTTCAATGCTGGCTTGTCCATGTGATAGCTTTTCAACAACCCGCTTCCATAAAGAAGCAAATTCATGTTTCGTACCCATTCGTTCATACAGGAATGAATCCACATGCTCACCTTCCTTTGAAGGATCAAATTCCTTGAATTCAGTTGGCAAGTCACACTCATTGGCAAGTCACACTCATTGGCAAGTCACACTCATTGGCAAGTCATACTCATTGGCAAGTCACACTCATTGGCAAGTTACACTCATTGGCAAGTCACACTCATTGGCAAGTCACACTCATCGGCAAGTTTTACTCATTGGCAAGTCACACTCATTGGCAAGTCACACTCATTGGCAAGTCACACTCACTGGCAAGTCACACTCATTGGCAAGTCACACTCATTGGCAAGTCATGAACGTATGTCACGCATAGAACTTGTTACAATCCTTACAGTATAAACCTAACATTAATTATTAGCATAAGTAGCTAGTACAGTTTAACATACCAGCCTAACATTACCGTTAGCCATTGCAATCTTCACACTAAAAGTAAAGTTAATCGGCAAGTAAACAAACGAAGCTGAAATACACAATTCCTCGTGAAATACAATCCATAAATTTCCACGGGTAAAAAATTTTCCGCATTTTAAAACACAAGTTTTCAGGGATGAAACACTGTCAACCTTCTTCAAACCACTGAATTGATTTGTCGCGATTGAACGGCCAGTCGGCCACATATATACAAGCTGTGCTGCAAGCACACATGATTATCATATCTGTATGTTCACAGATTGCTACTACAGATTTGGAAGCTAGACATATCGGGAGTAAAATATGCGTAGTGTGTTACTGTTGCATTTACATGGTGACACACAGCTTTCTTGTTGGAATTTCTTTTCATGCATGACCACGTGGGATATAACTTTTGTGTTGCTCACTTGTCACAATCAAGAAGATAGTATCTGTGATACTGTAAATGTTTTCTGCCCGTTTTTCTCAAACTTCAGTCCAAAATTTCAAAAAAATAAAATAAAAAATAAACCACAAATTTGACATTTTTATCACATTTATTTACCTTACAAGCTATAAATTCGACATAATTATATAATTCATTCATTACTGATATGATTATGAGATAAACAATTTTCCAGGACTTTTCCAGGACATGCCAGGAAACAAAGCAAATTCAAGGACTTTCAAGGCCTTGAAAATAGACCAATTAAATTCAAGCACTTTCCAGGTTTTCCAGGCCGCATACGAACCCTGATATCAACCCACCAAGTAACAACCCAATTGCACTTGTGATATTTGCATAACAGGCAACCAACCAAAATTTACCATTTTGAATCATTTGACCTTTGACCTTTATAAATTACCTGTCCCACTTTGTGCAGTACATACAGTACCCTGTATCACCTTTCACCAACCCACCAAATACCCAATATCTCTTATGGTTATCCCAGGAAGCGCAACACATTTACCATTTTAAAATAAATAATTTGACCTCTGACCTTTGACCTTTAAATGGCACATCTCATTATGTGTGGGACATAACCTTGCATCACCCTCCACCAATCCACCAAGTAACAAACTCTAAACCCCAACCCATCGAGGATCAATACAATAGCAATTACATTTTTTCAATGATATGCAGCACAAAATTTGCCTTACTATTTGACCTCTGACCTATGACCTTTAAACGACAGGTCACAACTTTTCAGAGACACAACTTTACATCATCCTCTATCGACCCACCAAGTAACAACCCAATTGCACTTCAGTTTTTCCATAATACATATCGAACAAAATTTACCATTTTAAATGAACTATTTGACCTCTGACCTTTAAGTGACATTTTCTATTTTGTGCAGGATACAATCCTGCATCACCTTCCACCAACTTACCAAATATCAACTCAATATCACTTATAGCTATCCCAGGAGGCGCAACACAAAACTTACCATTTTCAATCAATTATTTACCCTCTGACCTTTGACACAAGTTCACCTCACACTACACCCTCCCACCAAGTTTTAACATGATAGCTTGTACGGTTTTCTCTGTACATGCAATACAAAAATGTGTACACTTACACACATAAACCCATCTATCCACCCGTCCATCCACCCGTCCATCCACCCGTCCATCCACCCGTCCACCCACCCACCCACCCACCTATTCATCCATCCATATCCATCCATCCATCCCAATCCATCCATCCATCCCCATCCATCCATCCATCCATCCATCTATCCATCCATCCCAATCCATCCGTCCATCCATCCATCCCAATCCATCCATGCCAATCCATCCATCCATCCCAATCCATCCATCCATCCATCCCAATCCATCCATCCATCCAAATCCATCCATCCATCCATCCATCCATCCACCCACCCACAAAAGTGAGTACAATACCTTATCGCCATATATACTAAGTTGCAATAAGATAATACAAATATGAGGCATGGCAGTCTATATACTGCAGCTTACCGTGTCATCTTCATCTGATGATGATGATTCTGAGTCTGAGGGTGGAAGGTCTTTGTTTGGCTGTGGAAGTTCTTCCTCACTCTCACCCCCATGAGCCTCCTGTAAAATCATTCAAACAATTATTATTATTATTATATACCATATATTTTAAGTGCTCATTTCAGAACAAAATATGCCAGCTCACAAGCACTTTACAATGGAAAACAAAATATAACATATACTTATACATAAACTTATTCTTGGACTTATAAATAAACTTATACTTATACAAAAACATATACTTAGAACAACAAAAACAGGCATTAACAGGCACTAAAAAACAAAAAGCAAAACATTACTAATGAAAATATTGAGTGTATAAGTGAGTTTTAAGGGCCCTTTTGAAACTTGTGAGATTTTGGATTGAACAGATGGCCATGGGGAGTTTATTCCAGAGGTGTGGTGCAGCCCAGCAGAAAGATCTTTCCCCACTGGATGAGAGTATACGAGGGACTTCTAAGTTCATGGTATCTTAGTGCGCGCTTAGGCCTGTATAATGAAAGTAAATCATTGACGTAGTTGGGTAATAAATGATGTAATGCCTTGAAAGTTAACAAATTAATTTTAAATTCTATCCGTACTTTTATGGGAAGCCAGCGGAGACAATGAGAGTACACAACTTATAAACATAGACTATACTAGATAATAATGTGCTCTTCATAGTGGAATATCAGAAGGGGATGAGAGCTTTACTGTACACTTACCCCACCTCCTCAAAAATAGGACTTTTCAAAAACAAATATCCATATTATGTTCCCATGGCAACTGTGTATTATTAGTATGTGCCTAATCTAAATTTCTGCAATTTTAAACCCACTTCCCCAAATTAAATTAGGAAACAAGCTTCACAAAATGGCATTTTCTACATTCAAACGACCTTTAAATCAAAATCTCAAAGAGCTCCACTACTGTATTTAAGTTTCATTTAAAAGCTTTTGAAATTACATACAATCACATGAATAATTTTAAATGAGTATCTATAGTTTGTATGTTTCTGTTATGCAGTCCTGTTATTCATTACTTGTGAGATGTTTTTCATTAATTTGACCACTTCCTTAAGATGAAGTTTCAATCCTTACTAATTCTTTTAGAATCATCATGCCATTACAAATGTCCTCAGGAGGGTCAAAATAAACTTGCAGCTCTACATGGAAGCTAAACTAAGATGGTTTGAAGTGATGACAAATCTATGGTAGCGTAAGTGCAAAATGGTGAGGAACCCAACAAACATGAAAACATATCATTTTTAAAAACAGATCATATGCACAAAACTAATAATATACTTGTGTAAATTCTCTGATTTACCAAAATTGTCACTAATCTTCCAAAAAGATGCAACACGTACCCGCCATTGTTTCCTCTCTTCCTCAGCTTTCATCTGGGCATCTATCTCCTCAGGATTTGTATACAGCTTTCGCCCTCCTTTATGGCTTCTCTTTCCACCTATCAAACAAAAGACATACATAACATCCAAGAAGCTCCATATCAGTGATATCAAACAATTGGTTAGTCTGACAGGCAGACCTACTAAAAAGTATGGTTACCAGGTTACAGTATGATTTTTGGTTGTTTTGCGGGCTGTTAGGAAAAAGAAGAAGTTGTGGCGTTCTTATAAACACAGTGGGTGTCCTGCAGAGCTTGCTAGGTATAAGGATCATGAAAACAGAGATACTACTGGAAAGTGCTTTTCGAAAAACGTTTATCAAAAGAGGTTAAGATTATATTTAAGTCGTTTCATTTTTATGTTTGCTCAAAGCAATAAAGGTGGTTGTTGGTCCACTGTAGGGTAATGATGGTGTTACTATCAATAGTGGTAAGGATATGGCTGAAGTTTTGAATGACTACTTTGTATCTGTTTTTACTAAACAGTCTCTTGCTGATGATGTTGTGGATTGTCTTAGTGTGCATTCTCCTGTATCCATTAAGGATTATGATTTTTCAGTTGATGTTGTGTCTAAGAAGTTGAAGGGTTTGAATTAAAATAAGGCAACTGGTCTGGATGGTATACATCCTGCTGTGTTACGCGAGTGATCTGATGTTCTCTCTGTTCCCCTGAGTATTATCTTTTCAAAGTGCTTTGATGTTGGTGTTATTCCTAGTGATTGGAGAATTGCTATATGCCACTCCTATCTTTAAAAGGGTGACCACAGTTTGCCCTGTAATTATAGGCCAGTGAGTCTTACTAGTGTTGTGTGCAAGGTCATAGAGGCTATTGTTAAGGATGTTGTTCTAAATCATTGACTGGTCAATGTTTTGCTGAATTTGTCCCAGTATGGGTGTTGTTTTTAATTTATTCAAGTTTCTTGATGATGTTCCAAAACTAATCAATTCTGGTCATAATGTGGATGTTATCTAATTATTTTATTTCATTTAGGATTTTTGAGAGGAAGTTTTTAAACCAGTAATTTTCTTTGGTGTTACTCAAAATTTCTGTGTATAAATGACCTTGTTCATTCAAAAAGCCCATGCACTTTGCATCCAATTTATTTCCAGAAGAACACTACTTGATCTACTGACATAATTGTCTTAACAAAATTTGCTTTTGAGAAATTTTGTACTTAATTTTTAATTAGATTTTTAAAACTAAAATGCATACTTTCTTTTAATTTTATGTTAATGTATATTGCAAATGGTGAAAATGAAATAAATACAATTCAAAGATCAATGTTTAAGCGGAGCTTTTAGTTTTTTACTCTCCTATAAATGCATTTGAGGGCAACATCAATTTATAAACATTGCATTATAGGAAACATAACGCGATGCCTTGACATAAAAGAAAAAGAACAAAAAGAATTAAAACCAACAAAAGTTTAAATATTTTCTGGTGTTTTGATGAAGACTATTCTATTTCCCTGTTGCAAAAATGGGAATAAATGAACTCATTCAAATAAAACCTCTGCCTCACTCATGTTGATTTCATTGGACAGGTCCATGATTCCTTAATATGCTTAAATAAATACATGTAGGCCTAGGCTAGTAGGCTACTAGTTATTGTTACAACCACGTACACAAATGTTATCACTGACTGGAACATGTTTTGTAGGTAGGTTGCAGATACTGTGTTTCCAATTAAAGTCACACTTTAGAAAATGTTCATTAGTTGCCTTTTAACAGAAGAATTTTGAAAGCAAAATCCACCAATAGTTTGTTGATCGCCATGTTCCAAAACATTTGTCGAGTGTCACACCTGCGTATATGTACTCAGGGCTTCTTCATTGTACTAATGGGTGGAAACAATTTCTATGTGTGGTATCTATGTCTTTAAAATCAGCAAATAATTATTCAACCTTTTTCTGTTTTAAAGCTATTTTAACGAAAGTAAACGATAAGTAGTTGTATTTCTTTACCTAATTCAAATCATTCTTCCACTTGTATCTCCATGATCTAACAAAAATTTAAAATGGACCCCGGATAGAAATTTCAAATGCAATGGCAGTTATTATCAGGCGGTAGTCACATGACTATCATCTTTTAGCTTTAACATCTTCAGTACAAAGTGTAGAGTGTGAAGAAGGAACAGAGAAAGTGTGCCAAGAATCATCTGATTTTGGTGTTAAAGGAAAATATTTTCACACTTTTTAGCTGAAGAAAACATCAAAAAGAAGTTGAACAATTGTTTGAGTGCAAATCTGAGCACACAAAAAGACAAATAATTTGAATTAGAGCTTACGGCCAATAAACGTTGCATAGCATCATAACTCAGTTAGAATTTAATGTATAACATAGCTGCATAGGACTTGAAAACTCCATCAAGTCGTAAATCAATGACAATGACAACAGTTTATTTCCAGCTTTGTACATCAACATCAAAACATTAACAAAATAATTTATGCATACATAACAAAATGAATAAACATAACTGGAAAAGGAGGAAAACAGAAGTCTTATTAATCAATTCCTCCAAATCAATTCACATACAAAAACTCCAATCAATATTAGAATGGCTGGAAAGAAAAGTAAAGAAAAGAGATAGAGAAAAAAATAGATAAATAAATAAAGCAAAAATCAAACATCTACAGTGATACATAACTATTAGGTTATGTTTGGCAATTTGTTAAGTGAGATTTAATTAATTTTTCCTTATACCTTTTTCTGAAAATATTAATGTTATTACAGTTGGTAATGTTTTCATCACATGTATTCCAAAGTTTAACCCCAGTGGTAGAAATGCAGTGCTGCTTTTTGGTTGTTCGGACATATTTCTGTTTGAATTTATTCTTATATTTTGTATTTTAATTGTAATTTGTAGAGTTTATCAAAAAATGTGATTGAAGATTACATGGCAATGACATATGAAAAGCCTTATACATAAAAATGGCAGTTTTAAGTTCAATAATCTGAAACAAAGTCAATAATCTCATACTGTAGAATAATTCAGAAGTGTAAAATAATTCAGAAGTGATAATTTGCTTTACAAACAATTCTAATAGCTCTTTTTTGTTTTAAGAATAAGGGTAATATATTTGAATAATATGTATTACCCCAGACCTCAGCACAATATGAAATATATGGTAGGAAAAGAGTGCAGTATAAAGTACGAAGAGCTTCCCTATTTAATAAATGGCTGGCACGATAAAGTACTGCTATACTCTTAGATACTTTACTTGATACATGAGAAATGTGGTCCTTCCAATTAAGCTGATCATCAATTAACACACCTAAAACTTTTGTGACATGGACCTTTTCAATATTAGCATCATTAATTGTAACAGATAGATTTGTTTTTAATTTATAATTTGTGAATAACATATAATTAGTTTTACTCACATTAAGTGACAGCTTATTGACATTAAACCATTGGTGAAGCTTATTCAATTCACTGCTAACCTGTCTACATAAAATTTCAACGTCACTATTAGAACAAAATATATTTGTATCATCCGAAAATAGTAGAAATTTTAGTACATCTGATACATTACATATATCATTAATATAGATAATGAATAATTTAGGCCTAAGGATTGAGCCTTGGGGAATACCACAAACTATACTATAAAGATCTGAATTAACATCATTTAGCTGTACATACTGTTTCTATGACTTAGATAACTATCAATCCAGTTATACACAATGCCACGAATTCCATAGTGCTGTAACTTCTTTAATAATATCTTATGGTTAATTGTGTCAAAAGCTTTCTTAAGATCAATAAAAACACCAACAATTGTCTTCCTATTGTCTAGCGAAGTTGTGATTTCCTCTAGTAATTCTAATATAGCCATTGAAGTAGATCTACCTGATCTAAAACCATATTGGCTTTCACTCAGTATATGGTGTTTGTCAATAAAATTGTCTAATCTATTATCAAAAAGTTTTTCTAATTTTTTTTGAAAATTGTGGCAAAAGAGAAACTGGCCTATAATTTGTGAAGGTGTTCTTTTCACCAGACTTAAAAATGGGTATAACCTTAGCTGTTTTCATACCATCAGGAAAAGTTCCAGTTACAAATGATCTGTTACAAATAAAAGTTACAGGTTTAGCAATATCATTAATGACCTTTTTAACCATTGACATACTGATACCATTACAATCAGTTAAAGTTTTATTACTCAAATTATTAACTATATCTAATATTTCACCTTCATCTGCATTCTTCAAAAATAAAGAATGACAATTAGCCTGATCAAGATAATCATAAATGGAAACACTGTCAATGTCTGGTATTTTGGCTGCTAAGTCTGGCCCAACATTCACAAAGAAGTCATTAAAACCATTTGCAATGGCTTTTTTGTCTTTAATAATTTTGTTATTATGCATAAACAAATCTGGAAAGTCAGAGGAAGGCCCCTTCTTTCCTTTAATAATTCCATTCAAAATTTTCCATGTTTCTTTAATGTTGTTGCGATGTTTATCCAGTAAATTTTGAGTAGTATTCCCTCTTACAGTATCTTATATATAAACAGTAGTTTGTTTATTTTTATATTTTGTATACCTTTGTCAAATTATCATGAGTTCTATTCTTCAGAAAGTTTATATACAAATGTTTTTTTATTTCTACATGCATTTTTCAAGCCTCTGCTAAGCCAAGGCTTATCCCTTTTCCATCACTGATACAAATTTTCTTAACTGGACAACAATCATCATATAATTTAGTGTAAGTATTGATAAAATGGTTGTAGGATACATTGACATCATTTGCTGCAAAGACAGCATCCCAATTCTCCTGCCTTAGTTTTTCTTTAAAAAGTGATAGAGATTCCTCATCTCTTTTTCTCAAATACAAATATTTCTTAACCTCTTTCCTTTGCACATGATAAGTACTTATGTTAAAAATAGGAAGATGATCAGAAATATCATTTATCAGAAGACCACTTTTTGTATGAGAATAAATATTATTTGTAAAAATATTATCTATTAAGGAAGCTGAGTGACCTGTTATTCGGTAGGCCTATCAATACATGGGAAGAGGCTCAGACTAAATAATGAATCTAAGAAGTCCCTAGATCCCTTGTGTTTATCACAGTTCAACAGATTTACATTGAAATCACCACATAAGTAAATATCTGATTTCTTATGTCTATACATTCTTTCTATTACATCAATGGTGGTCTGTATATCACTATCAGGTTGCCTATAGAGGCAGCTGATGACAACTGTTTTCTTGTGCGGTAATGATAACTCCACTGAGATACATTCAAGAACATTTTCTACCACATTTAGTTAAATTATCTAAAACCTTAAATTTAATATCTTTATTGATGTATATGGCTACACCGCCACCTCTTCTATTAATGCGGTCTTGAAGACAGATTTCATAATCTAGTAGTTGAAACAAATCAGAATTGTCACATAAATCAAACCAAGTTTATCTTATTGTTATTATATCAAATTTAAACCCCAAATCTGTTAAATAATCATCTAATTTCCTAAAATTAGCACGGAGGCTTCTGCAATTAAAATGTATAACAACCTTGCTCATCTTTCACTACATTATGGAATTGAGTGTCAGTATAATACTTGCAGTCTATGTTAACACTGCTATAAAAATTACTGTCTGGGTCAATGTCATTCTCAAAATCATAATTGTGGTGATCATCATAATTAAATATTTCAAAGTTAAAAGCAGAACACTCATTGTATAATTCAAATAGATCTACACTCATATCAATACCAGAATTCAAAAAAAAAAATTTGTCATCATTTAAGCTGCTAACTGGAAATGCTTCTACACAATTTTTACAAAACCAATTGGTGTTATCTCTACCAAGGACTTAAATTTGGTTCTTTGATAGTCCAGCACACTTACGGTGGACCCATAACAAACAAAGTGAGCATTCTATAGCATCATTCAATACAATATTATAACATATACTACATGGGAAAAAGTCTGCAGGACCCATTAATCATTATGTATTGTCTTATAATTATAATGCACCATAACAGAAAAAATATTGATTTTCAAAATTTCAATAGAAATGGCATGGATACTTTTACACATGGAGATGCAGTTTTTCAAAATCAGACTCACTTTTCATCAGATATATTCTAGTTACCTATAGTTCTTATGAACACTTTACAATCCCTTGTCCATGTTGATGTGATTTTTTCTTGTTCTTTTAAAGTTCTGGCTGTCCGTGCCAAGTCGCTGTTTCTTTTGTTAAGGTGTTCGTTTATAAATACATTGGTCCCCTTTAACTTCTTTGCTCTTTTCAAAACTTCTACCTTCTCTTTTCTGTTCACAAATCTTATAATGATATTCTCTTGGTTTACCAGAGACATATTCTTTTTCAAGGTATGGCAGGCAGGCACTGACATCTGTTGGCTTGATGTCTGTTTCTAGCTTGGTATTCAGGTAGTCAAGCACCTGCTTCTCCAGGGTATCCAATTCTTCCTGAGGGCATTTTCTCCTGCGGTGTCTACATCATGTGGGGAACTACATGTGGGGGAACTACAGCGTGCCCAGGACTTATTTTAGTCTTCAAACCAGTTATTATCAGATTGTCCTTCCGGGTATATTGTTCGAGGTCTTTAATGCGATCCTCTAAGGCTTTGATCTGTTTATCTTTTACCACAATAATTGATTGGAGCTTGGTGACAAGGGCAAGTATTTGGGTGATTTCTTCTTTGGATTTGGAAAATTAATCCATTTTATCATCTAGATTTATCACAGTCAGTGACTGTGAATGTGATTGGGATCTGGTGGTTTGTGCCATAACGAGGTGACACTATAAAATACAAATGTCAAAGCAAAATGCACAAGCATTTGAAAAGTCCAAGTAACATCAAAGAAAAGCAACTAAACAGCAACATAAAGTTTTTAACAAAGGTAAACTGAAATTGACAAGCAGTTACTAGTAATTATTAATGGCGAAAAAACTAAGCCAACTGCAAGCAGACAGAAAATCAGGGAATTGGGTTATGGAGGCATGTACATTACTGTACAATTGTATATCTTATCTCTTCAAATCGTCGAAAGTAACATTAAATTCCTCGCAATACTTCATGGCTTTCACAGTTTGTCAATAAAAACGTACCATGATTCAGTAAAAATATTCAAAAATTGATCAGTTAGGCCTATGGATATTTTTTACCTGGGAGGCCGAGCACTATTATTCTCTTTGCCCACCATTTCTTGGTTGGCAATTCAATTCAAAGTAATCAGTGAATACAGCCAACAAGAAAAAAACTGATCAGTTGGAAACTAAAAGGCATGGAACAGGGTATGTGATGAATAACCAGTTTCTAGTTAGAATTTATTTAATCGGTGCTTTTCACCCCTAATTAAGATGCTTTTGCCCCTGGTTTACAGGGGAAAGCACCATTTTTAGGGGCAGAAAGCATCTTTTTCAGGGTGGAAATCACCTCTTTTCAAGGGTGGAAAGCACCTCTTTTCAGGGTGGAAAGCACCTCTTTTCAGGGCTAAAGCACCTCTTTTCAGGGGCGGAAAGCACCTCTTTTCAGGGGCGGAAAGCACCTCTTTTCTGGGGCAGAAAGCACCTCTTTTCAGGGGAAGAAAGCACCAGCGTCGGAAAGCTAAGGGATTCGACAACAATGACACCAGATTCCCTGACCAGGCTAGACCTAAACAAATCCAAACAAATTGTACAGTTAAATTTAAAAACAAAGATGGCATGCACGTACGGGAAAAGTTAAGTTAAGTTGAAAGTGATATGAATAATCATTACACTAACTCTCATGATATCCAGGGGCGGAAAGCACCTCTTTTCAGGGGCGGAAAGCACCTCTTTTCTGGGGCAGAAAGCACCTCTTTTCAGGGGAAGAAAGCACCAGGCATGCACGTACGGGAAAAGTTAAGTTAAGTTGAAAGTGATATGAATAATCATTACACTAACTCTCATGATACGTAGAAGTTACTAAAACATTGTGTGGTTGTAACTTTTATTTCTAAAGTAAACCTACGTGAAACTGGTGTACCTGCTGAGCCCTACAGCTCTAAATCTAATACGGCCTAGGCCTATACGAAAAGCAAACATACTGTTAACGAAGAAAGTGAAATTTTGTCAATCTAACATACGCCCTTACCTCTTCTTGACATCGTGATTTTATTTAGTACAGGCTTAAGAATATCAAATCTGATATTGATATCTTTCGTTTTGAGAATTAGCTAAAGAATCACCCTTTTTCTCGTCTTGAATCGGGTTTGAAACTCATTCACTTTTCGCAAATCCAAAATTCACCAAGAACACGTGCGTAGTCTTCTGTCAATCGTTTCATATGATTGTGATAAAGGGGTTCACATAGTATTACAAGTCTCCCAAAATGATAAAGAACTGACTGAAACTTAAAAGGTAAGCAAGAAATTGGCGACTTTTGTCAGTCCCATGTACAAGAGGAATATGTCCCCATTTAAAAAGTGCCCCCGAAATGAAGTGATTTGTTGTTTTGGGTTCATTTTAATATCTACAGATCGGGATGGAGGACTGCATATGACTTGAAAAGTGTCCCCTAAGAGTCCGTCTCTCCCCCACCTCCCCTTACATTTCAAAACCTTCCTATACCCTGCAAGAGAATTTCGTATCACCCCTAAATTTTACTCCCTAGATTATGAAGGAGTCTGCACACTGGTTCAAAGGCCCATTTGCCCGAAGATTCACAAGTCCGAAATAAAGGCCTACTCAGTCCGAAGGTTTAATAGTTCGAGAAAAAAAGACTTACTAGTCCGAATGCCTGATAGTCCAAAGGTTCACTAGTTTGAAGCTTGGTTAGGGTTAGAATGTAGACTATTGTGCCTTTCGACTAGTGAACCATCATACTAGTGAACCATCGGATTAGTGGGCTTTTTCTTTCGAAGTATTTAACCTTCGGACTAATGGGCATTCGGACCAGTGGCGTGGCGCCATTATGAAGGGTTCTATTGAAATGGCATGTGTGGCAATAATCAGGATTTGGGGTGTTTCCCCCCAATTTTATAGTGAATTTGTGTATGTATCTTAGCGTGATTTTACCCCACTTTTGAAGATGCACCTCATTTTCGATAGGTAAATCCCGATCGTGGGTGTGTGTATGTATGCTTACATAGCTCCACCCTCAAGCCCTCAGAAGTCACCCCTTATATTACAGGCCTCCTAAAATTCACAGGTCCAGCTATGCAGCATATTATAGAATTTGAATAAATAATTACCTTTTTACAAAACATACTTCTTTCCACAAAAAGTGTATCATCTGAAATTTGGTCGTCAATAGAAAAAAGAAACTTCCACAGATTTCTGGTACTGAAAAATACCAACTCCCCCCACCCCCCCTCCCCCTCCGCACATACACACACACATTTTTCTGGTAGAAAAAGCAATCCCCACCCCCATTTATGTATTGAAAGTATGAATTGAGTTTGTTAAAAAATATCACTATGATAATAACCCTTGCAAAGGCTTACATGAATGCCCATGTTTACAGATATTAAAAGGGACATTACATTATAGGAATTAAGTCGGGTGTGCGAAGTTGGTTCCTATTCGTAATTTACTAGTTTGAGTCCTAAAGAGAGGGGGAAATTTTCCAGAGACTCACAAGCATTCAGCAAAAAAAATTTACCCTGTGGAGAGCTACATTAGCTGAAAAGTTTTCTTGCACCAATATGATGAAGCATTTGTCAGTTTCATTTTAATAAATATTTGCAAAAAATAATCTCAAGCGTTAAAGACACCCTTAACATAAAGATTTAATTTTGATCTGTACAGTATATCGACCAATTTTACATACATTAGTTGTTCTGCTCCTTGAAGTTTCAGTCAGACCCGGCCTGATACATAACCAGGTCAGGTCAGATTTTTCCTCTTTGTTCTGAAAACTTTAGTTGTTGTGGAAGTTGGTGCTGAATATCACATTGGCAATGGATGAAGTCCTTATTGTGTGGTTATTTTAATTAAGATAAAGTGGTCTCACTATTTGCTACAGTAAGTTTGTGGTTATGATTTGCTGAAACAAATTTTTAAGGAGAAGGACAAGTCATGTTTGCCATGATTTGAAAACTAATCATTTCTTTGAAATGTACTGATTTTCAAAACATTAGATGATAAGAATTGATTGGGTGTGTGAGGTTGGTTCTTAGTTCCTAATTTCTAGTTCCTTTTTCTTAAATTAGGTGGGGTTTCGGTCTATAGTGCCCCTGATTGGCAGCATGTATCCAATCCAATATACCTTTCAATGATTGTTTTATTTATCATTTTTATTTTTATGGTACAGTAGGTGATCAAACTAAATAAATTCAAACGTTACACTTAAAAATTCATGTTCATTTACAGAAAAAAGCTACAAACAAAAAATAAGGTGTATTAAACTCTATGTATTAGAAAAGTATTCATACATTATAACTGTTCATCATACATTACAAAACTGTACTATAAAACACCAATGCACCTTATATCAATAAATTGGACACTACGTACTGTGTAGAAGTACCAATACCCTAAATAGAGGTGTAAAGGGGGCTTTGAACCCGTTTAAGAAAATGCAAAATATCGATCACAATTGACTATTTCACAGCATTGTTTTGTCCTAATCATTCAAGAACATATAAGCAACTGATGTGTGATGGTAAATTATTTTGGCATAACAGTATATCTGTCCTGTTTTTTCTTCATTTGAATTGGAAAACTCTCTTGAAATAGCACTGATGAAATGCAAAGATCAGAAACTTTCTGGCTCAAAAACATTGGTTTACATCAAAACATTACAAAAAATGTGTTAAGGGTATGGAAGTAAATTGTACAGCAACCTAAATAAGATCAAAAGACCTCACCAGGAATGCTATTGAAGGCTCAATCTTGATTCAAAACCACAAGCTGCTGTAAGAGATTTTAGCTGGAGGGTCAAATATGGGGGATGAGGTGGGGGCGGGGCAAAAATATGAACCTCCTATAATTCGAGGAGTAAAAAGTATGAGCAAATCTTTCCACCCTTGCCCCTATGGCGAGCTGTCCATGTACATAACTCAAAACACAGAACAATTTGTGAAATACACTCACACCAAAGTATTTAAAGGCAAACATAAACAAAGCTTTTGGGAGCCTTCAACAAACTAAACAAAATCTGGAAGCAGTCAGTTCAGCAGAAAAACTAAGATAAGAATCTTGAAGTCCAACATTATCATGTTGGCAGCGAAACATGGCAAATGATAAAAAGTCACTGGCCAATGAGTGTCCAATGAAGAAACATGATGACAGGCAGGAACAGAGGCCCCCAGCAACCTACTAAGGAGGAGATGGAAATGGCTTGGTCATTTGCCAAGGAGGAACAAGGATCAAATTGCCAGCAAAGCACTAACCTGGACGCCAGAAGGAAAAAGGAATTTCGGTGGACCTAACAGACACGTGGAGAGAGGGAAAGATTGGAATTGATTGGGTTTCATTTCATGGATAAAAGCGAGACAAGTGGCTGCTGACAGAGGAAGATGGAGAATATTATTTTCTGGTCCTATCTCCCACGAGGGGAGAAGGAATTAAGTCATAACATAGACAAGTTACAAGCTCACTTCAGTGTGTTGTATCAGCAAAGCAATAAGCCTTATAAGAACTTTTCCTAAGAGTATTATCAGAACTCTGTTACTCCTTCAATTTACAATTTCTAAGTAAAATTTATATACACACACAAAACTCCAGAATAAAAAAAAATATTATGTACAAAAGATTTTGGTAAAATATTCTTTACTTTTTATATAAAAACTATGATGACCCTGTGACTATGGATCTTCATAAAATCACTGTTTGCATAACTCAACATGTTCTCATGAACTCTTATTCAAAGACTTTGCTGGGCTCTTCTTGGAAGGACTTTTTTTCCCTGTTCTGATGACTTGGATGCCATGTGCACAAATATCCTTGTTCAAGCAGTCAAAGCATCTTGGTCCAATAGGAAGACAGGTTTGTTGTCCAAATCCAACCAATAACACATTTATTTCACTCCACAGTTCTCTGAAAAAAGAAAGAAAAAATGTAAAGGAAGTTCATCAAAATCAATAAGAAATTGTTTAAGAGACACAACATTTATCCTTCTACAAAGTGGTACAATTCTAAAAAGAATTTATGTTTTACTTTCAGGATTAGGTATATAACTTTCATTGTAAAAAATATTTACATGCAAATTAGTTACACTAATGTGAACTTATGGCGTGAAATGTTTGAATAATATGCTATAAGTTTATAGTTCCATTATACACTGCAGTGTATCTTTAAAAAAGAAACTTGAGGTATTGTTACATTTATCCAACCTATATTAATGTTGAAAAGATAATATACTATAATAACGAAAAATAAGCAAATTAAAACAAACCTATTCCCTATCTTTTCACAATCATGATTTACAATTATTTTGGATAGTTTTGGACATAATTTTATATGACAACATGACTGAGAACAAATTATGATATAGAATACACAAAAGATCAGAATAACTACACACACTTAAAATATATATATATGTATATATATATATATATATATATATATATATATATATATATGCATATATATATATGCATATATATATATATATATATATATATATATATATATATATATGTATGTATATATATATATATATATATACATATATATATAATATATATACATATAAATATATATACATTATATATTATATATATATATATATATATATATATATATATATATATATATATATATATATATATATATATATATATATATATATATATACAATTATACATGTATATATATATATGTAATATATACCACTTGAGAAGGAAACAGAAACAGGAGTTTTTGAAATATTTGGTTTATAAAACATTATGTTGGCTAGAGACATTGTCATTTTTTCCAATTTTGTTTTTATATATATATATATATATATATATATATATATATATATATATATATATTTATATATATATATATATATATATACATACATATATATATATATATATATATATATATATATATATATATATATATATATACAGTATATATGTATAGCATATATATAACATATATATATATATATATATAGCATATATATGTATATAGCATATATATATAGCATTTACTAGTTAATCTCACAAATGCACTCATTTTCATTCACAAATTTATCATTATCAACATCAAAAGCCTATGAACCTCCCTTATTCCGAATAACATTTTGTTCCATTAAAACAAATCTTTTTGAGAGATAATTGTAACAACTTGGCAACACAAACAACAACATTATGGTGTACCTTACAAAAGTAATGGTTTATGTCAAAGTAGATTCACAATGAAACAGCACTATTAGCAAGCTTTGGGATTGAGGGAAATGGCCTAACTTTAATAGGATCACAGCCATGTACAAAGGCCTTCAATTCCTTAACATTATTACATATGGATTAGAGGGGCAGTTATATTATAAGGGTATCCCACCAAGGCCCCTCCATCCTTGACTACTTCATTAAAATAAACACAGATATCAAACAATTTACCTTGGCTTTGGTTTGGTTTGTTGATGTTTAACGGCACCGTGACAGTCAGAGTCAAATGTGCCAAGAGGGTGTTAAAAATCTAAGGTGCAAGAGTTAGGACAGAGAGGAATGGGAGAGGGAAAGGAAGGACAGAAAAATAGAATAAATAATCAAGGAGCAAATAAAGGTAATAAAAAGGAAGGAAGAATAGGATGGCAGGATAGAAAAGGGAGAAGTGTGGATAAGGATTAGATCAGGTGGAATAAGTTTTTATTGTGGAGGAAGGTGATGATGTTGGAGGGGGGGTTCTTCTTCAAAAGATCAGAAATGCAGGTGGAGGAGAAGAGTGATCTGCATTCAGATATAAGGAACAGGTTAAGAGGATAAGCTTGATCGAGAGATCTGTGTTGCAAGTAGGGCAGAGAGGTGTAGGAAAGCCTGAAAGGAGGTAGGAGAGGGTGAGAAAGAAGTGACTGAGGCAGATGCAGGTGACAACAACGTCCTCTCTATGATTGTGACTGTGCAGGGAGGGGGGTTGGTCCCGACTTTGGGATTATTTACTGGTCTCAAGATTCCAAGAGTCTTGCCAGGTCTTCCTGAGGTAGCTGGAAATAATAAAGCGGAAGTCAGAGTGCGAAATAAGGACAGGTGAAATGTGATTTGACAGAACGTTGTTGGCGGCTGTGTCAGCCCTCTCGTTGCCAGAAGTACCGAAGTGGCCAGGGATCGAGAAAAATATCATTTTCTTTCCTGAGGAAGAGAGAGCATGAAGTGTGTTTAGGATTTGTAAGATTAGTGGATTAAACCAGAGCATGATGAGGATGCCAGTGAAAACGAATTTTGAGTCAGAGAAGATGACGAAGCGGGGGTGAAAGGAGAGTTCTGCAAAGTTTAACGTTAGGAGGAAAGCCTTTGCTTTAGCAGAGTAGATGGAGACTCAATCAGGTAACCTTAAAGAAAGTGTGAGGCCCAGACAGGCGATGGTGGCTGCAGAGGAGTCTTCCCATGTGAAGCCATCGGTGAAGAGAAAGGGGTTAGTAGTGGAAATGTCTACTGAGTTGGCAGTATTTGGAGTGAAAGAAGGCAGGGTTGTGAAGAGCTTTACCTTGGCAACCATTCTTCTAAAGCCATCCTTGTATCTTCTGGTTTGGATGTGGGCTTTTTCACCCACTTCAACCGGTTAGATATCCTATGGACATGGGTGTCTACACCAATCCCAGTAAGTTCATTCCAGGCGACATCCATTATGATGTGAGCCATTTTAGGTCCAACACCTGGTAGCTTTACAAGTTCTTTTAAAGTCCTTGGGATATCATTGTTATAATCATCCTGCAGAATCTGTGTTGCTTGTTTGATAAAAATAACCTTTTTCTGTGAATGAGATATAGACAGTACAGTAAGTGCCAGAATGAACAGAAGTATCACAAACTTTACAACACTGCATCGTGAAAATGAAAATGATTCTTACAATGTATCAAAGTTATATCAAAGCTGAAACCACTGGGAAATCAGGCATTTTGAATTAACCATACTTCCTTCTTTTTTTTCCATTAAAATATTCAAAAAAAAGAATTCAAACCCTAACCCCAGTGTAATCTAAACCTTCAAAAACTTTCTCTTGGTACAAAATTGAGAAAAGGTGCAAAACATGCAATTTTACTGTGCAAATTAAAGCTACAGATTTTTAAGTAGTAAACTTCATGATGAAATAGCCATCCTTACAAGGAATGGTCCATCAATCATTCATGGGTTTTGCACAAAGTCCTCCCAAGCATATAATGTATATTTATACTTAGGCTCAGCCAAGAACTTATCTGATTTACATCACTGAACAGCAGTTATGTGACTTGAGCCCAAGATAAATGACCTGTTGTGTACAGTGTAACAGTAGCTGGTTGCTAACAAGTAAAGTGTGAATAGACTATGAAGATGCTGTCAAAATAAAAAGGTATAGATTACCCCTGTGTTGTGTATGGTGTAACAATAGCTGGTTGCTAGTCAATAAATTGTGAAGAGTATCTCGGGTTGAATGATGTGGATTACCCCTGATTTTGAGAAAATTGAGGGTGTTGGGTTGGAAGGGTCTAAGGGCCCAAAATTCTTAAAGTAAGGAAACATACTTTCCAAAATCCAGCTGGATAAATCAACTCTCCCAATTTCTTGTCAGATGTTTTCAAAATGTTTGCAACTGTAAGACCATGAGCTTTCAGTTTTGTCATGGCCGCTGCAGTCACCTGATCTTTTGTCTGACTTGAAAGCATCAATGATATAAGGGTTTGATACCTCTGAACCTATGGCAAAGAAAAATTGACATAATTGTGATTTTCAAACAGTGGATAGAAATATATGTTATTGAAATGCAATATTTGAGAAAAGCAAAATGCAACGGTTTACAAAAGAAATCCATAATTCTTCAAGCTTTGGAGAAACAGTTAGTTTTATGGATGAAATTGGACCCAACATGAAATTACAATGTTAACTCTCTATTTGGATTCTCACTTATTCTAAAAGCAACATCTCTAAAAGCATTAAAACCCAGATACTTTACAAAGCATCTTCTTTTGAAAAGTTTCAAAATGGCCACAAAAATCATTAAAGAACAAAACCATCCTTTACACAATACATTACAAAGTCATATCTAGTACATTCAAACAGAATCATTCGAAACCCTAACATCAGTATTGCCAAAATACAGAATAAACGTCTACAAAAATTCAATCATTTACCGTGCGGCAAGTTACTTACAGACAGGAGAGTTAGAATTACTGTTTTAAACCTTTTATCTTTAATTTTTCTCCTTATTTATTTATGCATATTCTTTTATTTTCTGTTATGTGTTTTAATATGTATATGCATGTACTTTTTCCTTTTTACAAATGTTCTAAATTTGTACTGGAATATATAATAATAATAATTATAAGGACATCAATGCCTAAAGAACCAGATGTGATGTATACACAACTCCTGATTTCTATTTAGAATGAGGGTGTCTATGTTTACACATTTCCTAATCTTTGTTGGTTCTAGTACCTTCCAATAAGATCTGTAATAACACCTACAGTAACATGATGAATAACTATCAATTTTCAGTCTATTGCCCTTAAAATCACCAGAGTGTTAATAATTCACTGATGAAAACATCCTTTCACCAGGGAATTGCTGCTTTCACAATCTGAACGAATCCTCTGCCACAAGTTACACACATGAGCTAATCCTGCAGTCATCCTATCCGCAATAACTTGGCTCTTCCCAAGAAAGTTCATTCAGGAAATTGCTGCTTTTACAATCTGAACGAATTCTCTGCCACAAGTTACACACATGAGCTAATCCTGCAGTCATCCTATCCGCAATAACTTGGCTCTTCCCAAGAAAGTTCATTGTGTGCATACAGATGATAAGGAGTGAAATAACTGATGCGTAGAATCACTAAGTGATCTGTAATGAGTTTCTTAATTGCTTCTAGCAGGGTCTAAAAGTCATACCCGCAGAAATGGTGGTTTTTGCGGGTGATTAGACTGAAAATTGTTAGCGAGATTTGGGCATAATGAGGTCAAAATTGACACATTACAATTAAGAGATCTTGTACAGAGGAATTTAATGGGGCAAAGGAAATAATTAGCTGCCTTTATTTTGCTAACCAATAGTTCCCTGCATTTTTCTTTGTATTACTACAATTCCAATTTGTTTCCTTTTTTTCTAAGCATAAAGTATCTTTCACAGCTCATTAAACATCCAACTTTGTCTACTGTCAATACTTATAATGCAATGAAATCTTCTCTTCCATTTGTTACATGTGTGTGTACCACTTATTCCATAACAAAATTTCCCTCCTGGTCATACTTTTATTCCACATCACCCACATCTATAAATCATCTCACCACAAAATTTGCAAGCAAACATTTATCACAAGAAGCAAGAAACTAGATGAGAGGAAATTGTGCCAACTATATAGTGATAAGGAATATAAAATAGTGGAGTAACAAAATGGTGGAAATACAAAGAAAATTACGTACTTCAGGTTCAGCTTCTCCGTCTTGCAACTCAGCACACCCCATTACATCAACAGGTGCATTTCTTTGTTTTCTCATTTCTCTTATGTTTGTAAGCTCTTCTTTCCAATGTTCAGGTTCCCAAATGGTTGGTTTTGTGGAGTCACTGTCTACAGTGGATAAATTACCTCCAGCACCTTTGACTTCTAACTTCACTTGTGCTCCTATTGCTGGTTCTGCTTTTAGTGCACTACCACCAATTGTATGTTCATACTCCACTTTAACATACTTTTTCCTTTTAGGTTTACTGTGTCTGCTTTCAATTTTTTGGTCAATTTCTTCCTTTTTTATTGCAATATCCTTATCGTTTTTCTCTACTTTGATTTTTACATCGTTTTCACCTGCTGATAACATTCTTCCTTTCAGAGTTAGTCTTGTAACTCTCCTTGTATTAGAAGTAAAGTATGGTGATAAATTTACACCCACATCTGTGGTTAGCTTTGCCATTCTTGATAATATTTGTGATGATCTAAACATTCCAGGATCTCATATTTCCATTTCTGAAATCTATATATGTTCTGAAACAAATGATTGTGACAGGAAACCATGAAGGATGTCTTCTTGATATTCCTGTATATCAACCATCCACATCTCTTGTTTGAGCTACCATGGAAAGAAAGGTGTTGACGGTGTTTGACATATATTGGTCAAACAAAACATGAACCCTTCCACATTTCCTGTTTACACCAGTCTTTACCTATAGAAATAAAGATAACAAGGATGATTGGTTCATTTGACATTAGCCTATATGATATGTTTCTATGATCTCAAGTTGGTCAGGTATAGACTTTTGCAATTATAGGATCTGTACATACTGTATAATGACCCACAAAGTCTCTTAATTACTGATGTAAACTATAAACTCCACTCTAGAATCCTCTCTCTTGTCTTCATGAACACCAGTGGCGTATTCAGTGGAGGTTCAGGGGGAAGTTACCCCCCTGGCGAAATTCCATAAGTAAAATGTTAGTAGCGGGATATACCAGTAGGCCTATACAATATGCTATCGTACATAATCGTGAAATTGAGTGTAAAAAAATAATATAGGTTAAATATCGCCCAAATTTCTATAGTTTCCGGAAATCTTTCTTCAATTTCCTTCATTTTCGGGCAATTTTCTTAAATTTATTTCTTTTTCAGGTGTCTTTTGCGATGTTGAGAAAAAAAAAATTCAGGTGTCTTTTGCGATAATGAGAAAATTTTCTTCCTATTTTTGGGAAACTTCCTTCATTTTCAGGAAATGTTGCCAGATTTCACAAAAATTTCCAATAAATTTACGAAGCTTTCTAATACCAAAGTTACCAAAATTTAGAATGATTTTACCCAAATTTCCAATAATTTTACCAATAATTCCATTAATTTTACAAAAATTTCCAATAAATTTACCCAAAAATCAAATAATTTTACCACAATTTTCAATAATTATTAATATCTTCACTTTTTGGATTTTATGATGTTAATACCTAACAAGAAATTTTACCTCCAAACTATATAGGGAGAAAGCATGCCCGGGAAGGTATATCTCACCAGGGGCAGCTCCCTCTCCCAACTTACTACACACCTCTCGATATAAAATAAATTAATTTTAAATCAAAAAATATTTTTTTGTAAAATTAAAGCGTATAGGCTCATTAGAAATGACTGCTTAAAACCAGGAACATCTCAAATGGAGCACGGCCGGTCCGAGTAAAAGTGATATACTTCTCTGTTTCCCAAACCACAAAACTGATAGTTTCACCTTATTTAGGCTCCTTCAAGATAACAACTACTCCACTGGTGTTACATGGTATTTTTAGTAACACACATCTAAATATAGTGGCAATCCATTGTAATATAAGTAGTAAGTGTAATCAATGCTGGCATTGTTTGTCTTTGCTGTTGGGGAAAGGTGAAATAAACTATTGAGCTTAGCCCTATTTATACCTCAATGTTATGATGCAAAGTTAATCTTGTGAAATAATGTGCTTAATTTGTTGCTTCAAAATCACAGGCCAAATTTTTAAGCAGTGCCTTTACTAATGTTGTGTTTAGTGTAGGCTAGTATATTGTGTGTTAAAACTAGGTTGTTTCTATAGGTATTGTTGGGCCTACAGTATTGTTCAATTTGCTATGATAGCTGTAATAAGTGGATAGATTTCCAGTAGTCCGGTGTGACATGTAGTTTTGAGGAAGCTTCGGTTGATAGTTTTGTATTTGTCTGTTCAGAGTGTACAAGGTTGAAGGCTTTGTAGTTGAGACTTTCAGGTTGTAGTTGTATCGTTAAAAATCTTGATGCTAATGTGCAGACTGAGTCTTGTGGCTTAGATGTGGGTAGTCAGACATGTGATGTTGATAGTTCTTTGGGTGAGGAATTTGATAAGGGTTCTGTTTAGGTAAATAGTCTTAGATCAGATTCTGTTGACAGGCCTGATGTAGGGTTGACTGTAGTTGATGATTGTACAGGTACCATTGGTCGTGAGATTGTTGATTCGTATGGTACATTGCCTGTGAATTCTGTTAGGAATAAGGTGTTATGGATAGGGGATCCACTTGTTAGGTACTGTGTGTTGTGGAGTAGATCGTAGTAGAAGGATTAGGGTGTGTCTTCCAGGGGCTAGGGTTGATGATGTTAGTTCTCTCTCGTGTTGAGACTTTATGTAAGGGTGAAGATACCTCGTAGTTTCAGTTGGTACAAATGATATTTCAAGGAGAAATGTTGATTCTGTTAGGCGTAGTATCATGGATTTGTTATTCAAGTTGAAGGACACAGGTTGCAGGGTTCTAGTTGTTGCTCTGTTGCTGCGTAAGGGTAGTTCCTTCATGGTAGATAAAATATTGTTAATCGATAGTTGGCTAGAGAGTATTTGTTGTCTGTTTGAGTTCGGTTTTGTAAATTTCTCCCATAATTTTGAATCTCGAGTTGATCGGTTCATGAGAGATGGCGCTCGTGTTCTTGCTGGGGGTGTCAATGGGGCAATTAAGGATCTGAGTCCTTTAAACTAGACACGGGGGTGAGTTTAAACCCACCTATTAGGCACGTTTCTGGGGATAGGGTTTGTTCTAGTGATAGATTTAAGGTTAGTTTTAAAATGTTCGTAGCATTTTGAATAAGCGTGATAAGCTTCTGGCTGAAGTTTTAATTAGTAGACCTAATATAATCTGTATCATGATTCAGAGGTTCCTATTCCAGGTTACTCAGTTTTCAGGCAAGAAAGATTAGATACTCTCAGTGGTAGAGGAGGTGGCATCTTATTGTTTATGAAAGACAGTTTTAATTGTATAGATAGGACTGCTCAGTTTTCTTTTGGTTTTTCAAATTGCTATGGTGTCAGCTTATTGTTGATGGTGATGTTGGTAGTTCAGTGGTTGTTGGTGTTGTGCATAGATCACCAAATTCTAGTCCTGAGAACAATCAGAAATTGCTTGACTGCTTCAGGAAAGTTACTTCTAGGAGGGTTGTTTTTGGGGGACTTGAATTTTCCAGACATTGATTGGAATCTTTGTACAAGTGGTCCACATGGTAAAGATTTTGTGGACGCTGTATCTGACTGCTTTTTCACCCAGTATGTGCTGTTTCCCACTCATGGTAGTATTTGTCTTGATTTGATTTTCAGTAGTGAATATAGTATGGTTAAAAATGTCCTAATTAGCGGTAAGTAGAGTGTAGTGATCAAACCTCATTAGTTTTGATCTGTATTGTTTCACAAAGGCTTCTCTAGCTAATAAACTAGTTTTAGATTTTAAGAATGCTGACTTTGTGCTGCTCTTTAGGATAATTTGTCATTCGATTGGACTTCTTTGTTCATGACTTACATGTAGATCCTTATAAAGCATGGGATGTTTTTCGAACTATAGTATTGGAGGGTGTAAATAGGTTTGTCCAATTAGAGAAAGTCTGCAGGCGTAATCGGCCAGTGTGGATGTCTCGGGAAGTTTTGCATGCTGTTCAGAAAAAGAAGAAGTTGTGGTGTTGTTATAAACACAGTGGGTGTCCTGCAGAGCTTACTGGATCATGAAAAGTTCACAAAGGGTTTGATAAGAGATACTAGAGTGCTTTTTAAAAACCGTTTGTCCAAAGAGATTAAGATTTATCCTAAGTCGTTTCATTCTTATGTTTGCTCAAAGCAAAAAACCAAGGAGGTGGTTGGTCCCCTTCAGGGTAATGATGGTGTTACAGTACTATCAATAGTGGTAAGGATATGGCTGACATTTTGAATGACTACTTTGTGTCTGTTTTTACTAAGGAGTCCCCTGCTGATGATGTTGTGGATTATCTTAGTGTGCACTCTCCAGTATCCATTAAGAATGTCAATTTTTTAGTTGATGTTGTGTCTAAGAAGTTGAAGGGTTTTAATTCAAATAAAGCACCTAGTCTGGATGGTATACATCCTGCTGTTTTATGTGAGTGTTGTGATGTTCTTTTGTTCCCCTGAATATTATCTTTTCAAAGTGCTTTGATGTTGATGTTGTTCCTAGTGATTGGAGAATAGCTAATGTCACTCCTATTTTTAAAAGGGTGACCAGTTTGCCTTGTATCTATAGGCCAGTGAGTCTTACTAGTGTTGTGTGCAAGGTCATAGAGTCCATTGTGAAGGATGTTGTACTAGATCATTTACTGGTCAATGGTTTGCTGAATTTGTCCCAGCATGGGTTCTTACCTAAGAGGTCTTGTGTTGTGTTTCTAATTCATTGGAGTTTCTTGATGATGTTACTAAACTAGTTGATTCTGGTCATAATGTGGATGTTATCTATTTAGATTTTCAAAAAGCATTTGGTAAGGTTCCATTGGGCAGGCTCATGATGAACACAAGAGCGCTTGGTGTGGAGGGAAAGTGTGCCAGTTGGATATATTCTTGGTTAGTTAAGAGGCACAAAGAGTTCTTGTAAATGGTGAAGTATCTCCATGGAAGAAGATTACAAGAGGTGTTCCTCAGGGTTCTGTATTGAGTCCGCTTCTTTTCTTAATCTTCATTAATGATATAGATGTTTCCCTTGGCTCCAGGAATTGTAAATTTGCTGATGACACTAAGCTATACAGGATTGTTGATGATGCTAGGGATTCTTCACTTTTGCAAACTGATCTGGATAAGTTAGTTTCTTGGTCCCAAACATGGCAGATGTCATTTAATGTTGATAAATGCAAAGTTATTCATTTTGGTCAGAGCAATTTGGCTTTTGATTACTGCATGAATGGTTCAAATCTTGGTTGTGTTGATCAAGAAAGGGATCTAGGTGTTGTCATTACTAGCAATCTGAAGCCTTCTAAACAGTGTGATTTAGCAGCTGCAAGGGCAAATAGGATGTTTGGTTTGATTAGAGGATATTTTTGTTATCTTGGTAAAGAGGTTGTTCTTCTCTTTGGTATAAGCAGTTAGTCAGGCCTCACCTTGAGTATGCTATTCAGGCTTGGCATCCCTTTTATGTAAGGATAAGTTCATTTTGGAGCAGGTTCAGCAAAGAGCCACTAGATTTCTTTCCGAAGTAAGAAATCTCTCACGAATCTAGGTTGCGAATTCTTGGTTTAAGACCAAGCTTGAGTTGAGAAGAGTACGGTGACGATGATTCAGCTTTTTAATTACCTATCTGGTAGTGATGCTGCTATCACTTCCTGTTATTTCTTACATGTTTTAGCTCATCCTCATGTGGCATTTGGTAACAGTTTGAAGTTGACCAAAGAGTTCTCACGGATAGATATTCGGCATTTTAGCTTTGCGCAAAGGGTTGTTAATGGGTGGAATTGTTTGCCCGAGTGGGTAGTTAGCTCCAATTCTGTTCACAATTTTAAAGTCAACATTGATAAGTTCTTTACTAAATCTGGGCATCTTTGATTTTTTTTTTTGTGGTGGTGGTGGTGGTGGTGGTGTTAGTTTGGGCTTTTACTAACCCTTCTTAGCCTGTAATCTTGTTATGTTATGTTATAGCTTATTTTCTATAATTACCATTTTCCTCCTCTGTAACCGAAAGCTGAATACGCCACTGATGAACACTTTTTCTCAGTATATAGTGGCAGTAAGTTTAATTTAATGCTTGTGACGTTACTGTTGATCCCATGGAACCATGTTAATTCCCCGTCGGAAAGTGTTACACTCAATCAAAACCTATTTAACAGTTGATCCATTTAAAAACCAGTCAAGATGTAATATTTGGAACTTCTGCTGGACGTAATGTACAAACTGGGTTGTATAATAGCCAATTGTGAACGGAAAACCTCAAAATTTGCTCATTTTACCATCTTTCTTAAACATTTTCCCATCGCCTTGACTTGTAAAATATGGCATGACAAATTTGCCATTCAATTAACTGCATGGCTCAAGGATTAACGTTTGGTAAAATATTTTGGTAAACTTACAGTAAAGTAACATGTCACACAGAAAACGCTGTCCAAAATGTGTAATCTGTACGATTTTTTAGCAACATACTTACTGCTGTAGCTAGATCATCAGCTGTCATTTCAACCAATAACATGATTCTCACAGCTACACTACATGGGTCAGTGCATGCAAGAAGTAAACTTTGTAATTGTATATACATAATACACGTGACATACACGTGTATTCATACACTAAGTCAGATAAACATCTGACCGTAGTATACGCTGCGAATACTGTATTGCATGTAGTGCGTGGCATGTAGCGCATACGTACTCGGGCAAGTTTGATTCGCGGTATGGGGCACGGTAAACATTTGACCACGTGATACAAAAGCAAACGCATGATTGTTAACAATCACATAACTCAGAAAGCTAATTTCATAATGAATTTAAGCTAAGAAAGAAATATTTGATAGCTTTAAATTCTAAAAATATATTATTGGCCCATAATATATAATTTAAGAAATATTTATGATTAATTACGAAAGGAAAACAAAATACAATTCTTTTACAGAATCTCTTCTTGACAGGAGTTATTTTTTTATTACGCATTAAGAAACAAACTTATTTATTGACTGACAGAGATAGTCAAAAGAAGGGTAATAATATTTGTCTTCCTGACGAAGCAGATATATCTACAATGTCTAAAGGAGGGATGGTGATATTTTCTGGTAATTCACACCCGGAACTGGCCCAGAGTATTGCGACGTAAGTAATCTTTGCTTTCAATTTCATGTCCTTAAATACAAACATCTTACCTGTTCCACGAAAAACAAAAAATCCGCGAAAAGGGAAAAATTCAACTGCAAGTGTAAAGTGGTGTTACAAAATGTGGCCTTGTCCCATCATATAGTTACTAGTCCGCATTCTGATTTCGTCCTTAACATTTCCAACTACCACCAGAAAACTTGGCAAAACGTTGCATTGCAAATGGTCCATTTGCGGAGAAAAATATCACTAATATTTTACATAAATTCGACACTAAGGCCGCAGTAACGCTAACGTTAGAACTCGTATAAAAACTGTTTTATGTGTACAGTTTTAGCACCCGGTTATGTGAGTAAGATTTAGAGCATCCGTCATGTGTTATGTCTGTAGTAGATGAAGAAAGTATTCTTTTTTTCTGTAGCTGGCAGTGGTATCGCAAAACTTTATCCCTAAAGTTGAAAACACAAAGTTCCTTGGCATACTCACCTAATCTCTTCATCAATATCCACAACCAAATCAAAGACCAACTCTCAAATTACACCTCTATCTATACTGATGGCTCCAAGGAAGGCAACAAGACAGCTGCTGCTGCCATCATCAAGACATCACCCTCAGTAGCAGACTTCCTGACCACTCATCCATCTTTTCAGCCGAGGCTAAGGCCATTCTCCTCGCCCTCAACTTTATTGAGTACTCTCCTCTTAGTCACTTTGCCATTTTCTCTGACTCAAAGGCTGTTCTTACTTCATTACTCAATCTTAAATGGGATAACCTCACCTGCCACCTCCTCCTCCGAAACTCTTTTCTCCCACCCTCTGCAGGAAAAGTGTTCTTTTCTTCTGGATCCCCAGCCATGTTGGCATCCCTGGCAATGACAGGGCTGATACAGCCGCTAAGCTTGCCCTTAACCTCCTCCCTTCCCCTTTTCCCAAAACCCTCTCTGACATCAAACCGCTTATCGCTTCTCTTGTTCGTGAGCAAACCTTATGGAACTTCCAAATTGATAACAAACTCCATGTTATCCAGCCCACAATCCCGATCAAATCCACCATCAACAACCTTTCTCATCGACAACGTTCATATTACCCGTCTTAGAATTGGTCACATACTCACTCCCACCTCCTTATTGGTTCCCCCAACCCCTCTGTAACAATTGCCACTGCATCCTTACAATCCAACACGTTCTCCTTGCTTGCCCCTGTACAACCTTCCCAGAGCTTCTCCGCTCCCCACAACTCAATTGCTGAGTTCTTCCAAAAAAATCCTCCAGATAAAATAGTCTCCTTCCTTCAGCATGCATCCTCTACAACCATATTTAATCCTCCTCTTCCACCCCCTCTCTACTCTGTTTTTAGTTTTACCCATGCACCTCCTCTCTCGATCACAGCTTTCTGGCTTTTGTTCTTGAATTTCTCTCATTCTTCCCCTGGTCTCTTTCCTTACTACCTCTAAAATGATCTGACCTCTCAGGCACAATTTGAAGCCGTTGTCGTGGTGCCGTTAAGACCTCATACTAAATTATAGTGTTGGGCCTACTAGCACTACAGTGGGTATGTACAGTAGGCTAATGAAGAATACCCCGCACATTCATAAGCACCTTTTTTTTAACTGGAGTCGGAGTGGCAGTTAGAATTTTGTGAAAAATAAAGTTGAAATAGCACCACTATTTTTCCTTTGGCACTAAAAAACTCTGCACTCCGTTCTAAAAAGAAAGTAGAATTAGGCATATTATTCAAATAGAAATAGCATTACAAATGTACTAAATATAGGGCTCACCTAAAATAAAAATCTATGGGGGCACTCATCGTTACGGTCAATAGGACTGAGAAAACACGATTTTTCGTGATTATGACAAAAAGTTGCACATTCCTCAATTAAAAACTCACAGAAATCTAATTATTATCTGATTTGTCATGATATCTCAGCAAAAAAATACAATTCCACTACCCTGAAATGGCTGAAAAGGTATTTTTGTGGAAAAATTAGGCCTTACCGTTTTGATAGGAAAGTACCTATTGCGTTAAAATGTCATTTTTTTGACAATGTCAATGTCATTTTTCCACAAAATACCTGGTTCTTGACCATTACTGGGTGCAGAATTTTTTTTTGTTATGCTAAAATATTATGACAAATTAAACAATATTATATTTCTGGGAGTTTTCAGTTGAGGTATGGTGCAACGTTTTTGTTAAAATTCAGGAAAAATGTTGTGTTCTTCTATTGACTGTAACAATAGTGCCCTATGGAATTTTGTTTTGGGTGAGCCCTATAAGTAACAAATGTTACAGTCCTTATTAGATAAGGATGGAGAATTTGTTGCAATCATTAAGAATTATGTTAATTCAGGATATCACTAAGACTCAGTACTACGCTCTGAAAAACAAAATTGGCAACTAAGACTCCGTACTCCGCTCTGAAAAACAAAATTTACCTCTAAGACTAACACTCCACTCTGAAAAAATATGGCCACTAATGCACTTGTCAATTGTGTGACTCACCCTACACCCCTGGACAAGGTGAGTCATTGCACCAAGGTGGGTGACCAAAACATGTGCATTGATGTACCCCTCAATCACTTTGTGACTGACATTTTGGGAATTGACTTACCCCAAATCAGCAAGAGAAAAAAAATCCAGCCCTCCAGAATGGCTGAAAATGAGGGAAGAAAAACATAGCCTTTTACACAGTTTGTCTGTTTCATTGAATTACTGTGACAAAACTTTGGGAACACTGGGCTCTTGTGTAGATGTCTTCAATCAGTTGTTGGTGTGTTTAATAATCATTGCATTTGAAACTTCACCAACAATCTAACATTAAGACAACAAAGTTCTTTCAAATACATAGGCGAGTCATTGTTTTCTGAACTTTTACATGAATTTCCATATCATTATGCAAATGTTCAACTTTCATTGAGTCACTAAAACACACCAAACAACTGATCGAATACGCCTAAGCTGAGCTAAAGATAATCAAAGTTTTGTCATTGCAAATGAACATTTCAGATGAAGTGCGCAAAGACCTGGTTTTTTTTTCTTCATCTTTTTTGACCATCCCGGGGTGCAAAAACCTGTATATGTCTCTTGGTCATACTTCTCTGACACATTTCTATCTCTTATCAGTCTATCCCAAATCTTTCTGCCCCAACTCCAATATTGAACTTTTGGTCAAACATATCCTCTTCTTTTTAACCTGTCCTTTACTCCTATTCCAGAACCACTCCTTCATTTCTATCTCAGATCTCTTTAAAAAAAAATCCTCCTCTGACATCATTAGCTTCTGCCGCAACAGTAATTTATATCATTCTATTTAATCTCTCCATTCTCATAATATTTCCTCTCACTCTCTCACCTTCCTTTCCTTTCTTTCACCTTCTCTCAACCCCTATTCTCCATTTAAAACCTTTTCTTTACTCTCTTTATTCTAGCACCATGATTTTATAATACCCTCTTGGCACATGTGACTCTAACTGCTACAGTGCCATTTAATCTCAACAAACCAACAACAGTTTTGGCCATGCAGCCATCATCAGTGCTTTGTCATAACTCGTAACCCTATTAGTATGGTACTGTACCCTAATATTAATACCCATTCTTTCCCGCCACAATTTTTTTCCACGAATACAAAAACTGTTGTAATTCAGCATTATGATAAAAACATATGTTAGGGTTATGTTTCTTGAATCCCGGAGTATCACCTTTTTCTCCGACAACACTGAGAGCTACAACACCCCTCTCACCCTTTCTTAATTAAACCAAGCCATCCATGATGCTGGCTGCACCTCTAAGGGCCCAGATAACACCCCCTACCAGTTCCTGAAACACCTCCCCAATAAGGCCACCACTACTTTACTCACCATCCTCAACCACATCTGGTCCTCACACTCCTTTCCCCCTATCTGGAGGACAGCTATTATCACCCCCATCCCAAACCGGGAAAGGACAGTACTGACCCCTCCAGCTAATGCCCCATCGCCTTTACCTGCTGTCTCTGTAAAATTATGGAAAGGATCACTAACCAGAGACTATACTGGTTCCTTGAGACCAGCAGAATCCTCTCCCCTCGTCGCAATACCCTGGACCAGTTAATTACGCTGACACCAGCCTCAACCGGCTGCAAAACTGGCGCAACAATAGCGGTTTAAAATTCTCCAAAGACAAGACAATGCACTTCTGACATTTCAACAACCTCCACCGCAAGCCGAACCTCGTGCTCAATGGCAATCACATTCCTAAAGTTGACCACACTAAGTTCCTGGGTTTAACCCTAGACCCTAAGCTTCCCCTCAACCTCCCCCTACCCCCTTTCCCAAAACACTTTCTGACATCAAACCCACCATTCTGATCAAACCCACCATTCCAATCAAACCCACCATTCCGATCAAACCCACCATTCACAACGTCTCCTGTGTCGACAACGTTTACATTACCCACCTTAGAATAGGTCACACCCACCTCACCCACCTCCTTGCTTTCCTCCTATACAACCTTCCCAGAGCTTCCTTGCTTCCCACAACTCAATAGCCGAGCTCTTCCAGAAAATCCCCAGATGAGATTATCTCTTCCTTCCCAGTGTTTGCTGTTTCCTGCTCCTGCAGTCCAAGTACTTAGACAATTAGGAATCCTTGGTTTTTGCACAAGGCTTTAAACTCAGGAAGAAAAACAAGAAATGGAGTATCAAAGTAACAAATGACAACATCCACACCACTTGTTCAGTCTTTGTGTGATTGATATCTTTTGTGTTGTTGGTTTTTATCAAATAAAACTTGTTTCATATTACTTTTCATCTTTTGCAGTCGCTTGGGTGTGGAATTGGGGAAAGCTGAAATCTACCTTCAAGACAATAAAGGTAAAATTTGATTAAATATTTTATGAAAGGTGCCAATTTTCAGATTGATAGAACTAACAGTCAAAATTAGCATTAGCCAGCTAGCCCGGGGCTAGTTAACATAACATAAAAGATGACGGGCTAAGAAGGGTTAGTCACAACCATAAAAAAGCCCAAACTAACACCACCACCACAAAAAAAAATCAAAGACTTCAAAGTTAGTAAAGAACTTTTATCAATGTTGACTTTAAAATTGTGAACAGAATTGGAGCTAACTACCCAATCAGGCAAACCATTCCACCCTTTGCGAAAAGCTAAAATATCAAATATCTATTCGTGAGAACTCTTTGGTCAACTTGTAACTGTTACCACGTGTCACATGAGAATTAGTTGAAACATGCAAGAAATAACAAAAGTCAAAGCATCACTACCAGATAAGAATTTCAAAACCTGAATCATATTGCCATGTACTCTTTACAACTCAAGCTTTGTCAAACCAAGAATTTGCAACCTAAATTCATAAGAGAGATTCTTCACTTTGGGAGTAGAGCTGTGAACGTTTAGGGATTTTAGTAAACATGTACACGCCAAAGAAGGGAGCGTGTATCGTTTACACGCGTTTAGTACCGTAATTTTTGGAAATACACAAAAATTGCTCCAAGTTTACGATGCGAAGTTTAAAAAAATCGTGCAACCAGTATGGCAAAAGTATTGACTCCATTGCCCAAATAGACACTCGAGGTTTGCTTTCCAAATCGTAAAAAGTTTACTTCTACAGTATAAATCATCATTTTTATGGAAAATATGCATGAAAATTCAGTTTAAAGAACAGATACAGTAACTTCCTTTCAATGTCATTTAACCTCAACATCGCATAACTTTTTTGCCGTACTTGCTACGGCTTTCAAAGTTTCACTGTAAAAATCTTGCATACTATGATACTTGCTATAAAACATTTCAAAACTACGCCACCACCACGAATTTCTGAAATATCAGTCCTCTCGAAAAAATGGCCGCCGTCTTTGCGAAGCACCTAGAATTTGAGCTCTGTCAAAACCTTTTTATGTTTGTTTATTTTGCAATATTTATGTTCTTTCTTGCAAAATTTATTTGACTCATCTGGTAATATTTACTTGTAAAATGTACTGATTGTCACAATTAAGTATTTTGACTGTGTTTGTTGGTCGATTTAACAGCTTGTAAAACGGGCCTTGATTGAGTGGGATTTGAAGCCTTATTAATTATGGCCTAGGCCTATTGTTAGTTTCACTGTTTACTGCTGCACATTCGCGGTGCATTTCACAAGTTGGCCTACTCGGATTTTGGCGAAATCAAAGTGCAAAATATCCCCATTCATAGGTGATTACTGTGCATTTGTGATTCTAACATTTAAAAAGGATTATGCTAATCGGGCTTACAGTTTGTAAAAAGTCATTAATTGGAATTTTGTCAGCCGAATGTGTGTGTGATTTGAATCATGAATGATCATATTGATTTTTAACAGCAAGACTATGAAAAATGATTACTCGCAATGAAGTAATTAATAAATGTTTACAAGGATCTGCGAGCATGGAGCGTGTACACGCTAAACGGTCACAGCTCTATTTGGGAGTAAGTCTAGTGGTTCTTTGCAGAACCTGCTCCAAAATGAGCTTATCCTTCTCATAAAGGGACTCCCAAGCCTAAATAGCATATTCAAGGTGAGGCCTGACTAATTGCTTATACAAATAAAAACAACCTCTCTACCAAGAAAACAAACATTCTTCTAATCAAACCAAGGATCCTATTTGCCTTTGTAGCTGCTAAAGCACACTGTTTAGACAGCTTCAGATTGCTAGTAATGATACTACCTAGATCCCTTTCTTGATCAATACAACCAAGATTTGAACCATTTATGCAGTAATCAAAACCAAAATTGCTCTGACCAAAATGAATAACTTTGCATTTATCAACATTGAATGACATCTGTCATGTTTGTGACCAAGAAACTAACTTACCCAGATCAGTTTGCAAAAGTAAAGAATCCCTAGCATCATCAACACTCCTGTACAGCTTAGTGTTATCAGCAAATTTACAAATCTTAGAGCCAAGGGAAGCATCAATATCATTGATGAAGATTAAGAAAAAAAGCGGACCCAATACAGAAACCTGAGAAACACCACTTTTAACATTCTTCCATAGAGATATTTAACCATTAACAACAACTCTTTGTGACCTGTCAACTTACCAAAAATTTATCCAACTAAAACATTTTCCCTCCACACAAGCGCTCTTGTTTTCATCATGAGCCTGCCTAAAGGAACCTTATTAAATGCTCTTTGGAAATCTAAATAGATAACATCCACATTATGACCAGAAACAACTTGTTTAGTAACATCATCAAGAAACTCTATTAATTTAAAAACACAAGTCCTCTTAGGTTAGAACCCATGCTGGGACAAATTCAACAAACCATTGACCAGTAAATGATGTAGAACAACATCCTCAACAATGGACTCTATGACCTTGCACACAACACTAGTAAGACTCACTGGCCTATAGTTACAAGGCAAACTGTGGTCACCCTTTTTTTAAATAAAGTGATATTAGCAATTTCCAATCACTAGGAACAACATCACTACAAAGCACTTTAAAAAGATATTACTCAGGGGAACAGAAGATCATTAGAACACCCGTGTAAGACAGCAAGATGTATACCAATCCAGATCAGGTGCTTTATTTGAATTTAAACCCTTCAACTTTTAAACACAACATCAACTGAAAAATCAACATACTTAATGGATACGGGAGAGTGCACACTAAGATAATCCACAACATCATCAGCAAGGACTCCTTAATAAAAACACACAAAGTAGTCATTTAAAATCTCAGCCATGTTCCTACCACTATTGTACCATCAGTACCATGAAGGGGACCAACAACCTCTTTTTTTTTTGCTTTGAGTGAACATAAGAATGAAACAACGTAAGATTAATCTTAACCTCTTAAAATCAATAATTGATTTTATGTACGGGCTAGCATAAATTTAATAACTACTCTTATTAGGCTAGCCCAAAGCTCAGACATTATTTTAGTTTGTTTATGTCAGAAGGAAAGAAAACAGTATGGACTTGTGAAACGTTAAGTCAGGCAAGTAAAAAGTGAGGCAAGAGAGCCAAACAGGCTAGTGATTAACAAATGCTAACTTCCAACCCTGAATAAAATGTTTTTCTCTTTCATCCAAAGTTTATTTAAAGATGTTTACATTTGATATACTATATCCTGCAATACTACATAAGTACACCTCTAATGTTGCTGTAAACATTTTCCAAGAGACCTGTAGAAATATACCATATTGTATGGTTATTAATATGGCAAAAATGTTAAAAGATAATGGTGAGCTTCCCAAGCAAGCTTTTACTTGCTCTGTGTGCCAAAGACATATTTTTACTCTTAAATTATTGAACAAAATGTTGTATCTTGTGGTCCTAACACCTCTTTAGAACATAAATTAATTGCTTTTTAATCATCTGCAATATCTGGGTAAAAGGTCTGGTGATATTAACATAAAATAAAAGCTACAGTGTCATCAACCAACCATCATTAAACATCAAAAGCAATAGCAAGTATTAACCCAAGGCTGCCAAATGTTCATCTTTGGAGCACAAGTGAAAATCTTGAGTATTGCCTTCATTGTATTATATATTGCTGATATTATTACAATACCCACATGAATTTTCATCTTTTCAGAAACTAAAGTTAATATTTGTGAGTCTGTCAGAGGAAAAGATGTCTTTCTCATCCAAACCGGATCAACGTAAGTAATTAATTCAAAATGTGCGAGCATACTGAATTTTGTTATGGTAGGGTGATTTTAATTGTCAATGAAATTTCATTAAAGGAATATTCCTGTGCATTTGTATGTGTGTGTATCTAATTTATTAAGAAACAAATTTGTGAAATACCACATTAATCTGTTTTCTGTTTAGAAGTTATTCAACTTCAAAGATTTTACCATTGTGTTCAATAAAAAATAATCAGTTCAATAATTAGTGTTATTCATAGCCAAGCCTTCCAAGGCAACAGTATATGTATTTCTATGAAAATGATTCCGGTTTTTTAATTTTCCTTTTATTAAGAATATTAGGTTCCATACATGAACAAATAGGTAAAACATGTTTTGTTTAAACTTTATGTGGGAAGATAATTAACCTGTCTGAGTTAGATGATTGACAGCTTTTTCAACCAATCACTGCATGAATTTGCCTTGCAACAAAGTCTGCATAAATAAGTGGGGCAAACACCCTAATTGGTACTGGTATAGTACAGCTAGCTAGTGGTGCACACTCATGTAGTCAATGCAAATTACTGTACAAAACAAATTTCTGCACACACAGACTGAGTGACACAAAATGGTGAACAAAAATTGCACTTATGGGCCCCCATTGCAGGCTTTGTAAATCTGACTGTTGTTTCCCAGAACAGTTAGTAAACTGAATTTTGTTGATGCCTTTTGCTAAAATCTCTAAAGATCCGGAGACATAAATTGATCAAAGCTTGCAGCAGGCCTGCGAACATTTAAATGTCAATGCATTGCTAATGTGCAATTGCGGATGAGGTTTGTTTGCCCCACCTAGTTACTGCATTGCTATGGTGGTTGTGGCTTGTTTCGTAACTCAGAGACATTAATTCATAGGCCAAAAAAAAAAAAAAAAATGGTTAAATTTAAGGAATGAATATGAAAAAATTCCATTGCGATAACAGAAAGTTTCATTTTGCAATGAAGTACACCTGCAGTAAAATCAAAATTCCTATTTCATTATTTAGAGATGTAAATGATGCCATTATGGAACTACTGATCATGACGTATGCTTGTAAAACATCATCTGCCCGATCTATCGTGGGCGTCATGCCATACCTCCCGTACAGCCAGCAATCACAGATGAGAAAAAGAGGATCAATAGTTGCAAAGCTACTAGCACAGATGTTAGGGAAGGCTGGTATGTATTCATCTATGTGGTTCACTATCTCTGCCAATGAAAGTGGAAAGATGTTATGTGTTTGCATGTACTCATTTATTTCCAGAAGTAATTGATTGATTTTGTAAAAATTAAGTGTGTGGATTTCTGAGTGCCTAAGGAGGAAGAGAATTAAATTTTGGTGGTGATTCTTAAAGGAGCATTCTGTAGAGTCTCTAGAATATTCCAAAGCACTTTTTGTGCATGTGATGTATTGATATCCTTTGATGTGGATCTTTAAATAAAAGTTAAATCCTAGCTATTGGCCCATAGAGCCAGTGTTAATCCCCCATTTTCCATGTTGCAAGCTCATGTGATTCCCCATAGGTGGGATGCCAGTCCATCACAGGTTAATTCCCCAGCAGCACTGGTACTCATTTTTAGAGGCTGAGTAAAGCAGGATAAAGTGCCTTGCTCAAAAATTGGATCTGTGTTATTTCAAAATTCTGTTGACTTAGCAAAATACATGTCTCCACTTTTCGACCCAAAGTTCCTTTAATTTGTATGTGTGTTTTCCTACAACATATCTCAAGAAGGAATCCTTTCATCTGCACAATGGGATGTTTAAGATATTGAAGTATGGCTGGAGAAAGAAATCAAATTAAAAGATTGAGGAGATTTTAGAATATCACATTCTTTAAATGCTTAAATCAACTGAAGACAAGAAATAGATTCTTAATCTGAATATCAGTTTTAGAGCATTGAATCCTGGCATAAAAATAAATCAAACAGGGGAGATATAAATGTTGGTTTGTGAGACTTGGTTTAGCAAAGGTATGCATCTTGCTGAGTGCCCTTTAGTTCACTTTGCATTTGACGATTATTATCCTTTTGCCAAAGAAGTTGGTGAATGAGGATATAGAATATTTACTGACCATTTATCAGCCGTCTGTCCACACATCCATTGTTCAGATCCTGCAAACAGTGATTGTCTGTCCTTGAAAGGAGTTCCAACTATTTTTGTGTCTTGCTTGAAAGGAAATATTATGATGCAAGTCAGTGGGAAGTATTTGGGCTGATTATGCAGGCATGATGAGTGAGATATGGATGAATTGGTGATAGATGAAAGATCAATTGAATGCTACAGGCAAGATTGAAAAGGGAGTATGGGATGTGGAGGGGCACTCACTCTGATGTATGTTATCAGTGATGAGGGAATTTGCATCATTTTGCGATGCCTTGTTTATTCTAGCAACTGCAGGAGACAGCATTCAACCATTTATTGTTTGTTTATCATGATCCTATCATGATTGGAAACTCAGCAACAACCTCATATTAGGTAAACAACAAGCTGGCATTGCCAGTTTCTGAATTTGGATCAAGAGTCGATGTGAACACTGAGTTTTCACCCTGCTCTTTTCGAGAAGTGATCAGAGAACATTGTAGGGATGAGGAACCTTATTTTCAGGACCCCCATTTAACGTCCTCATATGGTGGATGGTTAGCACCCCTGTCATTGGCCACTTTTCCCAAAAGCTGGATGGGGAGAAGGTGGAATGCAGATGACAATCCTCTGTTGTTGATGTCAGCATATCATTTGGCATATCTGTGGAAAAATCACAGGTTATATCATTGTTGGACTAAAACCTGGGACCTCGTACATCTCAGTCATACACTCAACCAAATGAGCAATTTATCTGCTGTGAGAAGGCAGTAGCATTTGTGTCATTCGTGAGCACAGTATCATTTATTAATAAAATATTATGTCATATTTATTTTATCATCTTGTTTTAATCTTGATTTACACTGCTTTCGGTTCCTAGGTTTAACACACATGATCACCATGGATTTACATCACAAGGAGATTCAAGGCTTCTTTGACATACCTGTAGACAACTTGAGAGCATCTCCATTCCTTATACAGTACATCGTGGACAATGTAAGTCATTACTCAAACAATGTATGTTGTTACCCAGGCAATGTATTTCATTACCCAGACAATGTAAGTCATTACTCGGACAATGTATGTCGTTACCCAGGCAATGTATGTCGTTACCCAGACAATGTATGTCGTTACCCAGACAATGTATGTCGCTACTTAGACAATGTATGTCCTTACCCAGACGATGTATGTCGTTACCCAGACGATGTATGTCGTTACCCAGACAATGTATGTCGTTACCCAGACAATGTATGTCGTTACCCAGACAATGTATGTCGTTACCCAGACAATGTATGTCGTTACCCAGGAAATGTATGTCGTTAATCAGACAATGTATGTAGTTACCCCGGCAATGTATGTCGTTACCCAGACAATTTAAGTCGGTCTACTGCATATTCAGGATTTTCCTGCCTTTAGGAATTTTGTGGGATTAGCAGTGTGATGTTTTTCCTGTGATAGTTGTGTATGCAAAACTTTGACATCAGATGAAAATGAGTTTGAAATGCTGATTTTTTTACTTTACCACATAACTCCACCAGGGACCCTTAAGCTGCCTTGTACAGACTGGAGCCATGCTGTCAGGTCTCAGGTGCTCAGGCCGTCCCGTGCTCAGGCCGTCCCGTGCTCAGGCCGTCCCGTGCTCAGGCCGTCCCGTGCTCAGGCCGTCCCGTGCTCAGGCCGTCCCGTGTGCTCAGGCCGTCCCTTGTGCTCAGGCCGTCCGATGCTCAGGCCGTCCGTGCTCAGGCCGTCCGTGCTCAGGCCGTCCCGTGCTCAGGCCGCCCTGGCTGAGGCCGTCCGTGCTCAGGCCGTCCCATGCTCAGGCCGTCCGTGCTCAGGCCGTCCGTGCTCAGGCCGTCCGTGCTCCCAGGTTGTCCCGTGCTCAGGTTGTGGCCGTGCTCAGGCCGTGCTCAGGCCGTCCCGTGCTCAGGCCGTCCCGTGCTCAGGCCGTGCTCAGGCCGTCCGTGCTCAGGCCGTCCGTGCTCAGGCCGTCCGTGCTCAGGCCGTCCGTGCTCAGGCCGTCCGATGCTCAGGCGTCCAGTGCTCAGGCCGTCCGTGCTCAGGCCGTCCGTGCTGCCGTCCAGTGCTCAGGCGTTCCATGCTCGTCCGTGCTCAGGCCTTCCGTGCTCAGGTTGTCCCGTGCTCAGGGCGTCATAGTTGAGGATTTTTTTCTTATTTCCATATTCATCCATGTCTGTGTGGCGAAAATATAAGTTGTAACTCAAGACAGTGATATAGAAATATATTAGAATCAACCCCTTGCAAATAATTAAATAAGAAAATAAAACAGTAATAAAAGTAAAATAACATCACAAAAATTGCAAATTAAATAATAAATAAAGAGCCCTAGAAAATAAAAGTTATTTCATAAAGAATATATATGTATTTAATTACAAATGTATTGATGGATTAGGAGCGCTTGCACAATAGAATTTGCCAAAAACTAAAGCTAATAGTACATAAAGACAAATTTAACTTTCTTTGATGTTTTTAATATTTCCTGGTATTTGTAATATTGCAAAGATTCCCGACTGGAGAAATGCGGTTATTGTGGCAAGAAACCCTGGATCTGCTAAGAGAGCCACTTCATATGCAGAGAGGCTGAGACTTGGTTTAGCGGTAATCCATGGGGAACAGAAAGAGGCAGAGCATGAGAGAATGGATGGCAGACATTCCCCGCCCCCAATGGGATCGGTAAAGCAGGTACATGCCTCTGCGGTTGATGTGTTACCTTGTAAGTATGATGTTATTTTGCATGTAAATGAATTACATTCTGTTTAATTACTGTTTGAGATTGATGAGTGTTAGTAGCTAGTATGAACTGGTTGATGTGGTTATTGTTTATAGAATATCTATAAAACGGAAAATTGTAGTGAAATTAACTAAACATTTATCCGTAATTTATTAAGTTATTAAATTTATGAAACCTTGTGTGCGATTGTACATCTGTATATCTTATATTGTTCTTATGTAGCATTGTAATAATAAGATTATAGCGATGCTAGTTAAAGGATATTTCCATGAAATTTCTGTTTTATGTATCTAATCGAGACAAATTTTAGAAACAGATTGGTAAAAACCATATTGATATCTCATTCTCAGAATTATTGAACTTCAAAGATTTTTTTGCCGACATAAGAATTACTTTTATACGAGTCTTAATTCATCATTATGATTTTATCACAGCACTTCCAGTTGTAATCTTGATGTATTTTTTGAAAATTAATCACCAATTTTGTATAACTCAAATATAAGTATCAAGAACAGAATGGAAAATATTATTGTAAATTTCTTCTGTATTATTTATTCTTCATCATTTTGAAGGAAAAAATGTTCTCAATCATTTAGAAAATACAAAATTAATTAAATGAATAGTACAGGAAGTGCTGTGATGACATCATAATGATGACTTATATTCAAACCAACAATTTATTTTACACAGACAAAAAAATATTTTGAATTCAATAACTTCTTGTAGGAATAAGGTATTAGGTTGTTTTTTTACCAATCTGTTTCTTTTATTGTCTTCTAGCAGATTTCACACTTAAAGGGCCCAAAAGCTCCCTCAGACCCCAAAATTTAAAATGCTTTGTTTTAAAACAAGTGACCTACCATTTAATGCTAAGACATCCCATTTATCATTGGTGAAATTGCAGAGAAAAAATAACCAACAGTTGTAAGAAGATAAAAGTGAAATGCAACATATGTGAGATGGACTTGGACGGACAAAACTCACAAAATATAAAAGACAAAATTCTGTTGAATAAGATAACAAAAAGGCAGGTACTTGGGTTTTTCATATTTTATGAACATCAGATGTAGCATCAAATATCAGAATAAAATCAAACATTAATTGTTAGTTTAACCAAAAAATTAGGTGAAACAACTGTACTGCCAACGTAACACTTGGGCGGACAAATGTAACATACGTATTGTCAATAAGTTTTATTTTACTGGTATCAAGCAGTTGTTATTACCTGAACATCTATTTAATAAGTACAATTGGACTTTTTTACTGTGAAATCTGCCATGGTCATACTATTTCAACGTGAACAGACGAATGTAAAATGCGCATTACAAACATAGCCCTGGACGGACACTACACAACAATCGTTACTTTCTTTCTTTCTTTTTTGTCTTTTTTTTTGCGACGTGTTGAGAGCAACGTGACGTGACTGCTGTTCTTTTCTCTCAAACTTTTCATTCCGATTCATTTTACCTTGCACTTCACCACCTAAATTTTGTTTTGATCTTCATATTCCGGGATCTTCTTTCTGTGGATGGATATCTGTTTTCGGTGAGATAGTTCATTTGTTTTTCTTCTCTCCTGTTCTCACCAGACCTTCACACCCTTGTCGTTACCTATACAGGGTTCTCCTATAGTAGTTCCGCAGTGTGTTTTTTTCTAGTTGCCTCGGTCTTGGCCCTTGTTTTTTTTTTTTTTTTTTTTTTTTTTTGTTATGACGAAATGCTTCTGCCTTGACCTTGACCCTCCTTCTTCTCCTCGTGACCCACCTGCTTCCTCCATTGACCATTCTTCAGTCCCAGTCCCCAAAATTTTAATCATACAGGCCACCAATAAACCAGGAAGATTCAAAAAAGTTTCCCCTTTTCTTATACACAAGGCGCTTTAAGGCCTTGTCGGTACCCTCCCCAAGGTCTCTACCCTCAGATCCAGCGATCTCCTGGTGCACTGCACCCGGACACTCAAGCCACCACCCTCCTCACCACCAAAACTTTGGCTAATACTGGTATTGACGTTACAGTTACCCCCCCCCCCCCCTCCCATTCCCTGAACTCCAGCAAAGGTGTCATTAGAACTAGAGACCTTGCCTACTTGACCGATGAAGACTTCATTGAGGAACTTGCCAATAAACACGTTACTGAAGCCCGTCGTCTCGTCCTCAAAGAAACGGTGCTGAAACACCTACCAATACCATCTTCCTGAATTTTTCCACACCAACTCTCCACTCCCACATCACTGTCGGCTACCTGAGAATTTAAATCGCCGCTTACATTCCTAACCCCCTCTGTTGTCATAAGTGCCAGAGATATGGCCATGGTAAAAACTCCTGCCGCAGCCAAGCGCACTATGGCAACTGTGCCGCCCCGTACCATGACAGTGCCTCCTGCACCAACACCCCACTCTGCACCAATTGCGATGGTACTCACCCAGCTAAGCATCCCTCCTTCTCAAAAGACTGCCCCACCTGACTTCAGGAAAAGCAGATAACCAAAAAAAACCCTTAATTGCAACATCACTTACCCGGAGGCCAGGAAACAAATTTTCGCTTCCCTCCACACTAAGCTCTCCTACTCGAGTGCAGTCTCCTCTAATACTAATACTGCCCTCCCCCCTAACACAACTAAAACTGACTCACATGCCCAAACCGACCTCTCCTGGCTCTTCATACCCAGTCCTAAGCCCATCATCATTGCCAACAGCCCAACCACACCCATTACCCAAACCACCTCCACTACCACTTCTCTCCCCAACCTTCCTTCCTTCTCTAAGACCCCCGCCGTCCCCTACCCCAACACCTCTAATGCCATCAAACTCAAACCAACCTGCAAACTAACCACCAAACAACCAATCAACAAACAGCCAACCATCCAAGCACACCGATATGACACTGAAGAGAACATGGATTGTTCGGTTACCGAACCCACTGAACATACTTCTTGTCCAACTTTCAAAAACAATCACTTCCAAAGAAACAGGGACAGATCCAAAGAAAAAACAAGCCAACTCAGACCCAAAAGATCTTCCTCCAGATAACCCCGTGCTTCCTTATGGCATGCAACACAAACAATTACAATAACACCCACAACATTATACAATGGAACATCAAGAGCCTTAAGGACAATTCTGAAGAAATTGACCTACTGGCCACCACCTTCAACCCGGTCGTCTTCTGCCTACAATAAACCTTGAAAACCACTGACCATTATTCCCTCAACAACTTCACTTGCTACCACAAACATCAAGTGGACGCCGACTGGGCCTGTTTTTATGTTGGGCGCTGTTTTAGCTGCTGCCACTGCTGAATGTTGCTCCTCAGTTTCTGAATTTTTACCATACTTTGGGGAACTCTTTTCTTTTAATTTTTGCACTGGTGATAGTTTTGTACTTCAAGATCTTCCTAGTGTGACTTTTGTGTGGAATTATCTTTTGCTTCAGCTGATTTTTGAGCATGAATTTTCATCTTTTTATTTTCAATTATTGATTCTACTGTGTTTCAGTCCTCATGAGCTTGAACATCTGGTTATTGGAATGTCTGCAATGACAATGCCACCATTGTTATGCAAAAACCGCATGGCTGCTTGTGTGATCAAGTATAATGCCTGATTCAGTCAGGAGAGTTCATTATTCTAGGGATCAATTACTCAGCTATTGTCACACTTCTGAATTGTTCACTAACAAGAAAATCAAGTCTTTCATACCATCTGATGTTTGTAAGACCCTAAAAGAATATGGCTTGTTTCATGTCAGATCTCGGAGAGGTGGATCTCATATTAAGGACAAAAGATCTACATGTAAAGCTTCAAACTTGCAAAGTAGTGAGAACAGTTCTTACATAACTGATTTGAATGATGATAGGCTTGATATCAGGCTCTGGAATTGTCAATCTGCATGTAACAAATCTCTGTACATATGTGATTATATTTTAACCAACAATGTGGATGTTCTAATTATAGTTGAGAGTTGGCTCACTGAATCTGATGACAATGTTGCCATTGGGGAACTTACACCTAGGGATACTCCTTCATCAATATACCTAGGCCAGGAGACCGGCGTGGAGGGGGCATTGCTGTCATTCATAAATCACAAATTAATTTGAAGCATGTCACATCAAACTTGTTTAATGCCAAATCTTTTGAACATGCCATAATCTCAAACAATAATAGATCCTTCAATCTTGTGGTGATATACCGTCCTCCACCTTCTAGTGTTAACAAACTCACAGTTAAAGAATTTTTAGATGAGTTTGATGATTTTGTAGACAATTTAAATGATCTTCCTGGTCAACTTGTTTTGCTGGGTGATTTCAATGTGCACTTTGATGTCCCAACTAAGCCTGATGTTCGTCAAATTGCTACTACACTTTCATCTTCTGGACTCATTCAACATGTAAATCAACCTACACACAACAAAGGCCACATTCTTGATCTTGTCATTACCAGAGAAAATGAAACACTTTTATCATCTGTTGAAATTCATGAAAATCATGTCTCAGATCATTCTGTCATATGCTGTAAACTTCACTTACCTAAAGTAGTTCCCAATAATGGAATTATTTTAACAAGAAGATACAGTGCCATTGATCACTCCCAACTTTCACAAGATTTGTCATCCAATCTTAATCAAATTTCTTTGCAAGAAACAAATGTTGATGACTTTGTAGCTGATTTTGCACTGCCATTACATCAGCCCTTGATCTGCATGCTCCTGTTATTGAACGCAAAAAGAGTGTCCGTTCGCGCCTAAATGGTACAACAAATCAGTTGATGATGCCAGGAGAGAACGGCGGCGCTGTGAGCGCAAGTGGCGCAAAAGTAGATCTCTCTCTGACCTATCAGCGTATAATGATTCAAAGCAACATGTGAGAACTGTTCTTTTCTCTGCAAAGAAAGAATTCTACATGGAGAAGTTACAGTCTTCCACCCCAAGGGACATGTTTGCCACTGTCAACACACTTCTCAACAATAATTCAAGAATTCTTCCACAGAGTGAATGTCCAATTACACTTGCAAATGACTTTAGTAATTTTTTCCAGAATAAAGTCAAGGACATCAGGCACAAGATTAATGACCTACATGTTGACTCACCATCTATTCTGATAGACAGAAGGTTTCCTTTCAATTGTTCACTTCTTTCTGATTTCCAGCCTGTCACTGAAGATGAACTTATGAATATAATCGCAAGTCACCTTCCAAGACATGTGCTCTTGATATGATTCCAACATGGCTGTTGAAACAACATGTGAAAACTATCCTCCCGAAACTTACAGAAGTTGTGAATGCTTCCTTGGAACATGGTATTTTCCCGAAAGCCTATGGACATGCAATTGTGGCTCCCATCATCAAAAACAATCTTTGAACAAAAATGAACTCAAAACTACCGCCCAGTCTCAAACATTGCTACAGTTTCAAAATATATTGAAAAAGTTGTAACCAGTAGACTCACTGAACACATCAACAAACACAAACTTTTGAGCCACTACAATCGGCCTACCGAACTTCACACAGTACTGAGTCTGCCCTACTACATGTGCAAGATTATGTTCTTCAAGCGCTCGACCAGCAGAAAGCTATTTTATTTCTTATGTTGGATCTGTCTGCCGCGTTTGATACCCTAGACCACCAAATCATGCTTCGTCGTTTTGAGCATAGCTTTGGCATTTCTGGCAACGCTTTGGATTGGCTATCATCATATTTTAATTGTCGGACTAACCATGTCCATGTTCCTGGAGCTGACTCCAACACTGTAAATCTTGAATATGGGACCCCACAAGGCTCTGTTTTAGGACCTTTGTCATTCACACTTTATACTATCCCAATAGGTGACATATTGCGGAAGCACAAGATCGAGTATCACATATATGCTGATGATATACAGATTTTCTTAGCCTTTAACCCTAAAGTTCCACTCGATGCTGAATGTGCTTTATTCAAACTGACCTCCTGTGTGCAAGATATCCAACAGTGGATGATTTCAAACAAACTTAAACTTAATGAGGACAAAACAGAGTGTATCATATTCTCTTTATCAAATGCTAGTAAAGCCCTTGAGAACCTCAAGTTTGTTTTTGGCAATACTTGCATCTCACCAGTCACTTCAGTTAAAAATCTGGGAGTTGCTTTCGATAATAGAATGTCAATGGACAACCATGTGACACAAGTTAGTAAAACAATTAATTATCACATTAGAAACATTGGCAAGATTCGTCGGTACATTGACGTTGAAACCTGTCATTATGTTGTTCGATCACTCATCCTATCACGTTTGGACTACTGTAATTCCCTTTTGAATGGTATTACCATGAAAAATGTAAATCGCCTACAGAAACTCCAAAATAAAGCTTATCTTCAGGAAACGTCGTCGTGATCATGCCTCACCCTTGCTCAACAAATTGCATTGGCTTCCTGTGTCACAGCGAATTTTATACAAAACATGTGTTATTGTCTACAAATCCCTGATACATCAATCACCTGAATACATATCCAACAGTCTGAAACTTTATACACCAGCACGATCCCTTCGCTCCTCTTCTGAAAACTTCCTGACTGAACCCAGAACTAACACCAAAGCTGGTTCTAGGGCTTTTTCAGCTGCAGCACCCCATGTTTGGAACTCTTTGCCTTCACACATTCGCCATGCCAGTTCACTTGGACAGTTCAAAACACGTCTTAAGACTTTTCTTTTTTAATCATGTATTACTTACTGAACTTTGGGGCAGCATTCTGGGCGCTTTGTATCCTATGGAAAAGGCGCCTACTACAAATGAACATGGATGGAATGAACATGGATGGTGGGGGCATCTCCATTCTCGTTAGACACAATATCCCACACAGCCCTGTTCATGTGAACACCGACCTTCGAACCATCTGTATGTCTATCTCACTCCACAAAACCTTCACTCTTTGCAATATCTATCTCCCTCTAACACCGACGTTCAGCCAACCAGCCTTAACAACCTCATCTCTTAGCTTCCCTCTTCCTTCATCCTTCTTGGTGGCTTCAACCCCCACAACCTCCTGTGCGGCTCCAATACCACCACCCAGAGGCAAGCTCGTCGAAAACACTCTCCGACAGCACAGCCTCTCCTTGCTCAACACTAATACCCCGACCTACCTTCACCCTGCCACAGGTTCTCTTACCTGTATTGGCCTGTCTATCTGTTCTTCCAAACTCCTTAATTTTAGCTTGAAGGTCACTGCTGATCTCTCTTGTAGTGACCATTACCCTCTTCTTATTCACTCCAACCTTCAAACCCCCACTGACCACACCCCCAATTGGAACCTCGAGAAGGCCAACTAGCCCCTTTCCAAAACCCTCTGCGACTAGCACCTCTCTCCCCATCTCCTCGAGGGTGAAGGTCCCATGTCAAACTTCAATAACATCCTCATCAACATCGCCACATGCTATACTGTATTCCAAAAGCCCCTAACCACCCCCCAACCGCTGGTTCTTTGATGACTGCAAAACCGCCATCAAGAACAGGAAAAGGGCCCTCAGGAACTTCAAAACTAAGCTAACCACCCACAACCTCAACCTCTTTCGCATCAGCAATAACAGCCATGGCTTTGCCAAAGCCAGGTGCACTATCAAGGACAGTAAAACCAACACTTTGAACAACTTCGTCTCTTCTCTCACCACCAACACCCTCACTAATAAGATTTGGAGAATGGTTAACAACTTCCATGGCAGGGTGGGCAAGTCTCCCTTCTCCCATCTCTCCTGGAATAGTAACCTTCTCACCTCAAGAAAGGACTTCGTTAACCACCTCGCCGCCTCTTTCAGCAACATTTTGTCCTCAGCCAACTACCCCAATGCTTTCAAAACCGAAAAGCTCACGATGAAGCCCGGAGTATCAACTTTCCCTCCGACAACAAGGAGAGCTACAACACCCCTCTCACCCTTTCTGAATTAAACCAAGCCACCCATGATGCTGGCTGCACCTCCAAGGGCCCAGATAACATCCCATACCCATGTAAGGATCATTAACTAGAGACAAAACTGGTTCCTTGAGACCACAGATTCCTCTCCCCTCACCAAAGCTGTTCGGAAACGTCACAGTACCCTGGACTAGTTAATTAGACTCGACACCGCTATTCAGGATTCCTTTGCAAAAAAGGAACACCTCATTGGCATCTTCTTCAACCTCGAGAAAGCTTTCGACACTACTTGGAAATACGGCATTATCCGCAAACTTTACACCATCGACCTCAGAGGCCACCTCCCCATCTTTATTTAAAACTTCCTCTCACACAGGCAGTTCCATGTTTGTATTGGCCACACCCCCTCCAACCCCTACCGCCAAAAAGAGGGTGTCCGCCAAGGCAGCATCCTCTCCCCCACTCTCTTCAACCTGAGCATTAACGACATCGCGGACAACCTTGGCCACAACATCAAATGTGCCCTCTATGTGAACGACTTTACCATCTTATACTCCTCCCGTAGCTTACCTCTTGTCGAAAATAGGCTCCAACTCAGCCTCAACCGGCTGCAAGACTGGTGCAACAATAACTGTTTTAAATTCTCCAAAGACAAGACAATCTGCATGCACTCCTGTCATTTCAACAACCTCCACCCCAACCCGAACCTTGTGCTCAATGGCAGTCGCATCCCTAAAGTTGAACACACTAAGTTCCTGAGTTTAACTCTAGACCCCAAGCTCTCCTACAAGCAACACATCCCTGACCTGAAACAAAAATGCAACAGCTCCCTCAACATTCTCCATCTCCTCTCCAGCACCACTTGGGGTGCGAAGCGCCATGCTTTCCTCAAAATCTTCAAGCTCACCATTTGTGCCAAGCTTGACTACGGCAATATTGTCTACTGTGTCGCTCACAACTCTTACCTCAACCACATCAACACCATCCAAAATGAAGTCCTCAGGCTTTATCTGGGTGCCTACAGGACCTCCCCAATCACTAGCCCTCATATTGAAGCCAACGAACCCCCCTTTCTGCTAAGGTGTAGAAAGCTTAGACTCTCCTATGCTTTTAGAGTCCTCACCAACACCCAGAACCCTGTTTACAACCTCATTAGGTACCCCAATTTCTCCACCCTCTTTGATAGGACTTAAACATTTTCCCCTCCCAGCAGCTTACGCATCAAATCAGACCTCCTCCATCTCGGCATCAACCCCTCCTCTCTTGGCACCTTTTCCTCCCTGGGCCACCCCCTCCCTTTTATCCACCTGGGCCTCTCCACTCATCACAAAACCCAAACCTACCCTAACCTCTTCATCAACCTCCACAACCAAATTAAAGACCAACTCTCAAACTACACCTCCATCTATACTGATGGCTCCAAGGAAGGCGACAGGACAGCTGCTGCTGCCGTCATCCAAGACATCACCCTCAGTAGCAGGCTTCCCGACTACTCGTCCATCTTCTCGGCCGAGGCCAAGGCCATCCTCCTCGCCCTCAACTTTATTGAGTACTCTCCTCTTAGCCACTTTGCCATCATCTCTGACTTCAAAGCTGTCCTTCTTTACTCAACCTTAAATGGGATAACTCCACATCCCACCTCCTCCATAAACTTCTTTCGCCCACCCTCTGCAGGAAAAGTATTTTTTTCTTCTGGATAACCAGCCATGTAGGCATCCCTGGCAATGACAGTGCTGATGCAGCCGGTAAGCTTGCCCTCAACCTCCCCCTACCACATTTCCCAAAACCTTTTCTGACATCAAACTGCTTATCGCTTCCCTTATTTGTGACCGCTGGCAAACCTCATGGGACTCCCAAATTGATAACAAACTCCATGTCATCCAGCCCAACATTCCGATCAAACCCACCATCCACAACCTCTCTCTTGTCGACAACGTTTGTATTACCTGTCTTAGAATAGGTCACACCTACCTCACTCACTCCCACCTCCTTAATGGCTCCCCAACCCCTCTGCAACACCTTATTGGCTCCCCAACCCCTCTGCAACATTTACCATTGCACCCTCACAGTCCATCATGTTCTCCTTGCTTGCCCCTGTACAACCTTCCCAGAGCTTCCCCGCTCCCACAACTCAATTGCCAAGTTCTTCCAGAAAATCTCTCCAGATAAAATATCTCTTTCCTTCATCATGCTTCCCTCTACAATCATATTTAGTCCTCCTCTCCTACCCCCCTCTCTCTACTATCTTTTTTTCACCTATGCACCTCCTCTCTCGATCCCAGCTTTCTGACTTTTAGTTTTTGTGTTTCTCTCAATCTACCCGTTTCATTTCCTTCCTACCTCTAGAATGATCTAACCTCTCACACACAATTTGACCCTCATTGTCTTGGTGCCGTTAAGCCTTCATCTTTATGTATATTGTCAATAAGTTTTTTTATTCTGGTATCAAGCAATAAGCTGGTCAAGAACAATTATTAGTGGTAATTGAATTTTCTTTTGGCTTCTATTGTAAGTTATCCTCCCTAGTGTCCACCCAAGGTTATGTTTGCAATGCGCGTGTTATGTATATAACAAGTTGAACAGACGTGCTTGAACATTAATTCTTATAAAGCAAATACAATTTTCAAATGTGAGGATGATGTTTTTAGGACAGGATCATGCATCTTAAAATAACTGGGGACTGTATTTCAAATTTACTGTTTATTTCAGAAAGGATACTTTATTGCGAACATAACACCCAACTTGGACGGACAGTTATGTTCGCAATGTTTATCGCATGATATTTTAACAAATAAGCAAAGCATTGAAAATGTTTCCTGCTGGTAGTCTAGGCAAAATACTTTGTAATAATGTAATACCAAAACAACAGAAATTTCAGTGTTTATTGTTTATATTTCAAGAAAATTTTGTTTAAACTTTTGGACGGTCATTTTGTAAGAAACACCTCATAATGCCATAAACGTATTAATATTACATACAAACTTAAGGAGACATTTTATTTTTTATGTCCTGTCACTCAACAGTGCACACATATTAAAATGGGCTTCAGTTGTGTTGTAGTTTAAATGATAGACATAAATTGTATAAACAGCCTAAAATATATGGGAGGTCAGTCCGTCCAATAAGCACTCAAAATAGGATTTTACAGCATAAAAACTCAGACCTTTGTCAGAAGAATCATGTTATTTCATCTTTTCTATTAAAACAACAAATAATGATAAGCAATTGATGTAAGATATAAAAACGATGAATATTTTGCATTTTATGAGCACTTTACACGACTGGTGTTTTCAACCCCATTACTGTGAAATCTGCCCTCTATCCAATATATTAAAATGAAATTCTATGGGAATATTCCTTTAATGTCAGGATGAATTCATTATCTCTTTTTTCTGTTTGCAGTATTGACACAAAAGAAAAACCACCCATTAATGTTGTTGGTGATGTAGCTGGTAGAATAGCTATTGTTGTGGTAAGTTCAATCAGCTTTCAGATTTTCTGTAGGTAATTATTAGGGTGTTTTGGCTGACGTCAATGAGGTCAAGTGACTTTGTTTACATCGCCATTTTGTCAGTAAAAACCAGTGGGTTTCTGCGTATTTCGACCTTCGGTGTAGGATTTGCAGTGAGCACTTTATGCCAGGTATGTAGGCTTTGTCTGCATATAACGAACAACCAGATGGCATTCACGTAAAGGTTACTCTTCGTATACCCGGTGAATATATAAAACGTTTGGAAAATATGGAGTAAAATTGCCACCGCGAACAAAAACAATAAAATTCGCTGAACTGGTAGGTAGGTATGTTAGCAAGCAGTATGTTTGTTGTACGTGTGATGTGACTGAGCTGTGTGAAGACGTGTGAAACGCAACGATGCTTGTCCAGCAAAATGGCTTCCAGATGAGTTGGAATCACGTGATGAAATCCTCTATATAAATGAGTTAAAGTTTCTTTTCTCCTATGTGTTGTTGCATGATGTACTATCATTGCATGATTACTTTTACTGATGAAGTTGGATAAGTAGTGTCTCCTGTTTTTTGTGTGTATTTTTTGTGTTTTTTTGTTTTTTTGTCCTCACCATATTTCAAGAAGTGACTGACTGTTGCAGTGCTCTTAAACATCAACAAACCAAACAAGAAGTGACCAATGGAATTTGGACCAAATTTGGTGTATGGTGTTGTTAGTGCTGAAGGAAGACATTTGGGTATATTGGAGTATGTGAAGGACAGATCGATTTTAGGGGAATATCTGTTCAGTTAAAATATGGAATGTTTACTTCGAACGATGATCAGGATCAGCTTCCCTCGCTCCCCACAATTCAATTGCTGAGTTCTTCCAGAAAAATCCTCCGGATAAAATTATCTCCTTTCTTCATCATGTTTCCTTCTACAACCATATTTATTTCTCCTCTTCCACCCCCTCTTTACTTTGTTTTTGTTTCAACCATGCACCTCCCCTCTCGATCACAGCTTTCTGACCTTTTGTTCTTAAATTTCTTTCATTCTCCCCCTGTTTCCTTTCCTTCCTACCTCTAGGATGATCTGACCTCTCAGGCACAATTTGACCTCGTTGTCGTGGTGCCGTTAAGTCCTCATCAAACAAACAAACAAACATGAATGTTTCAATCAATGTAACAATTGATTTTATGGACTCTTTAAGTAAAATGGTTTCTGGTATCAAAGAAATTTAAAACAATTTGTTTCTGGCATGAAAGTAAATTTGTGGAATGTGAACCTTGCCTAACAGAAACTCAAACCAATGTATATTTAGCCTGAAACATCTGAATACGAGTATACCTTGAAAGAAATATGTCAGCAGACAATCCTGAATTGTTTAGAACTTAAGTGGGCGAGATAGATCATTAGCAAGAGAGAGATTTAGAACGCAAGTGGGCGAGATAGATCAAAAGCAAGAGAGATTTAGAATGCAAGTGGGAGAGATAGATCAAAAGCAAGAGAGAGATTTAGATCGCAAGTAGGCGAGATAGATCAAAAGCAAGAGAGAGATTTAGAACGCAAGTGGGCGAGATAGATCAAAAGCAAGAGAGAGATTTAGAACTCAAGTAGGGGAGATAGATCAAAAGCAAGAGAGAGATTTAGAACGCAAGTGGGCGAGATAGATCAAAAGCGAGACAGAGATTTAGAACGCAAGTGGGCGAGATAGATCAAAAGCAAGAGAGAGATTTGGATCGCAAGTGAGCGAGATAGATCAAAAGCAAGAGAGATATAGAATGCAAGTGGACGAGATAGATCAAAAGCAAGAGAGACATTTAGAACGCGAGTGGGCGAGATAGATCAAAAGCAAGAGAGACATTTAGAACGCAAGTGGGCGAGATAGATCATAAGCAAGAGAGAGATTAAGAACGCAAGTGGGCGAGATAGATCAAAAGCAAGAGAGAAATTTAGAACGTAAGTGGGCGAGATAGATCAAAAGCAAAAGAGAGATTTAGAACGCAAGTGGGCGAGATGGATCAAAAGCAAGAGAGAGATTTAGAACGCAAGTGGGCGAGATAGATCAAAAGCAAGAGAGAGATTTAGAACGCAAGTAGGCGAGATAGATCAAAAGCAAGAGAGAGATTTAGAATGCAAGTGGGCGAGATAGATCAAAAGCAAGAGAGATTTAGAATGCAAGTGGGCGAGATAGATCATAAGCAAGAGAGAGATTTAGAACGTAAGTGGGCAAGATAGATCAAAAGCAAGAGAGATTTAGAAGGAAAGTGGGCGAGACAGATCAAAAGCAAGAGAGAGATTTTTGAGGGATAAAACTTGGGTCGGCCTTGGATTACTGAGGTGGATAGATTGTATGTGGGATGGGGAATTTATAGAACTGCTGCATAAACTTTGGGAAATATTTAGCCTGGTGGAATTGATAAAGGTGGCAGAGTTACACATTGTATGGAGTGCTAAACTTCTAGTTGTAATAAAATACATTTTCAAGTATAATTTGAAATAAATCTATCTACACTCAATGAAATGATATAAATGGAGATTTTAGGCAGTATGTGTAGATGCCAGATGGGACAACATCTTAGGGGCTTTAGAGCATTCATGGACATCAGAAATATACTTCTACATCATTTTCACAACAAGGTACTTTGGCATGTGGAGATACTAGCATTCATGCCCTGTGTTTTTGTATCCACTTGCCATTGTGGTCCCAAATAATGCAAACTTGTGGCTGTGCCCCTGATCAACAATGTATATTGAAGTACAATGTAGCCCATTAAAAGCAGACTAAAAACATCAAAATACTGATATACCCACACAGATCTAGCTCTTATGGTTTGGACTTCGATGTTGTATTAATTGGAATTCCACATTCTATGAAACCTTTTATTTGTTCTCAACTAACCTGTAACTGTAAGCAAATTATTTTTCAGCTTTGATTATATTTCAGGTCAAACATGGAGATCTTAAGATGTATTCCATAATCTTTTGAATTCATAGAGCAATAAAAAATAACACTTTGCAATATCATTATGAAGGAGAGTAAATGATTACTATTTGTTTGCTATCAAACATGTTGCTTATTGACAACTCATTGAATTTGTTTTATTCACAAATATGTGGGGTAGAGATTTCTTTTACAATATCTCTTGTGGCAGCTGTAATCAAAGTCCATCACATTCTCCTTGCTTGCCCCCTGTACAACCTTCTGAGAGCTTTCCTCGCTGCCCACAACTCAAGAGCCGAGCTCTTCCAAAAAAAACCACTGGATAAAATTATTTCCTTCCTTCATCATGCTTCCCTCTACAACCATATTTAGTCCTCCTTCCCCACCCCCTCTCTCTCTACATTATTTTTCCACCCATACACCTCTCTTGATCCCAGCTTTCTGGCTTTTAGTACTCGTGTTTCTCTCCATCTCCCCCTGTTTACTCTCCTTCCTACCTCTGGAATGATCTAACCTCTCAGGCACAATTTGACCCTTGCTGTTGTTGTGTTAAACTCTCATCAAACAAACTGTAATCAAACATTGTGAAACAAACATTTTCTAATTTTTATCTTGGCAGGATGACATCGTAGATGATGGAGCGTCTTTTATTGCAGCTGCTGAAGTGTTAAAAGACAGAGGAGCATACAAAATTTACATCATGGCGACACATGGGTTATTTTCAGGTGATGCTCCGAAGAACTTTGAAGAGTCTTGTATTGATGAGGTATGTGCTTTTTATAAGATGATCTTTTCTTGTGTTGTTGTGTCATTGGTGTAGATGACAGTACTTACAGTCATTGGGGTGACAGTACTTACAGTCATTGGTGTAGATGACAGTACTTACAGTCATTGGGGTGACAGTACTTACAGTCATTGGTGTAGATGACAGTACTTACAGTCATTGGGGTGACAGAGATGGCAGAGCATCCAAACTACTGAGGGGCTAATGAGGTCAGGTGACATGTGATAAACATGTTAGCGCTTGTTCATCTAAAATTATTGGGAGGGATAAAGAGGTCTGGTAAGGTGATAACACATGTTGACCTAAAATTACTGGGGTCTGAAACTCCCCTCCTCCCCCTTCCCCAGCCACCCGGCTCCACTACCCCTCAGTGGTAGATCCAAGACAAATGTTTTTGTTATTGTAGGAATTTATGCGTGAATGTTGAAAGGTTTTGCTAGTGCTAAATATATATCTTTTTGGAAGGATTCATCAATTTAATTGAAAACAATTTGTTACAATGGATTTTCAGAATATTTGCTTCCTTTTGGTATCCTACCTTCTCTTTCATACCTTGTAACACTGTAGTAAGTGTTTTCCGTTGTTTCCTTTCTCCTCCTTCTTTTTAAATCTTCTTCCGCTTTACGTAGGTGATTGTGATTAATACGGTGCCTGCATATCTTTCCAAGCTACATTGCAAGAAAATAGTATCAGTGGATGTTAGTCCCATTCTTGCGGAGGTGATACGCTGCTCTCACAACAAGGAATCTGTCTCCCATTTCTTTGTGCATGGAGTAGAGGATGTAGATTAAACGTCAAATTTCTCAGATGCATGAGTAGCCAAAGTGATTCTTTTCATTTTGTCCATTTCATCTTCTGTAACTGCCATTTAGAAATTCCATCCCATACTCAGGCCATGACCCATCATACCTACAACCCATCATACTTATGACCCATCATACCTACAACCCATCATACTTATGACCCATCAGGCTGGTGCTTATCCCTGGTTTCATGTATACTTCACCTATAAAGGTTGCATGTACAGGTGGCAATATCATGAGCTTAAATGGTTTCAAACGTATCAAGTCCCATCACAATTGGTAAACAATTGTCCATTTTACAGCATTTTTAAAGATACCTAATTAACCATAAATTGTGCAATGTTTTGTGACCTTAGAATGGGACAACTAGAAAATTTGTTCATGTTAACTTATTATTTTTTAGTTCTCCCGGCAAGTATTTGGAGGACATTGTTATCACCCGCATCTGCCTCGGCCACACCTTTTCACCTACTTTCAGGCGCCCTGCCCCTCTCTGCCCTACATGCAACACCAATCTCTCGATCAAGCATATCCTCTTAACCTGTCTCATATACCTGAACTCCAGATCACACCTCTCCCCCTCCATCTCAATTTCCAATCTTTTCAAGAACAATCCTACCTCCAACTTCATCATCTTTCTCTGCAACGGCAAATTATTTCACCTGATCTAAACCTCCCTTTCCTTCCCTTCTCTGCCTTACCTTCTCACCTTCCTTTTATTACCTTGACTTCTTTCCCTTTTTACCTTCTCTCCCTCCTTTCCATCAATCCCAACTCTTTCCTCTCTGTTCTTAACTCAAGCACCTTAGTTTTTAACAAGCTCTTGGCACATTTGGCTATGACTGTTGCAGTGCCATTAAACATCAACAAACTAAACCAAATCACAAGTATTTTGAATGGGAGAAGTTGGCTACAGTGAACAGAAAATTGGATAATATGATACTAACCCAGAGTTAATCGCAGAATGCAATTTGAAAACAAACCTGTGATATTTCAAATTTTGGGGAAACAAATTAAAGAGTTTTTTTAACCTTTGCACATGAAAATTTTGACAAACTGATTTGTCATAATTTAAACTTTAAGTGCTATTTTGACCATTTAAAGACTGTTCTGCTGAAATTAAGAAAAATCTTTACCTTAATACAAGTTAATGAGGTAATCCACTTTATGGGCTAAAGCTAAAGTTTGAAACATTCATTTCTTGTGGCATACAACTAATCTGTATTATCCTTCCGTTCTCTACATATTACTTTACATTATATGTACAGTAAGCTAATGTGTTTTTTCAACATTCACCATTTTGAAACATTTAAACTTAAATTGTGAAATCTGTTATCCTTTACATTTAACTTCTCAATCTCATAAAAACAATGTCTGAATCTGTCCCTTAAAGTATATTTTGAAATAGATTTCACCCATAATTTTTTGCCCAACGTAAATTTAAACACTTATCAATTAATTGCTTCTTCTTAAGCTGAAATCATCTTTTGAAACACTTGAACTTAAATTGTCAAATCTGTTTTCCTTTACATTTAACATCTCAATCTCATAAAAACGATATCTTAATCTTTTCCTTAAAGTATATTTTGAAATAAATTTCACCCATAATCTTTTTTTCCGAACATAAATTTAAATACTTTGTATCAATTAATTGCTTCTTAAGCTGAAGTCATCTTATTTTTTCCCTCTTTGTAACATGATTAAATACCTTTTGTCCACTTTTCAAGCTAAATTTAATAAACTATTTTGTCTTCTTTTTGTGGGTCCACTCTACAATACATTTAATTTGCCAGTGTGATGATGTTTTTAATCAGTACATTTGTATTAAAATGTCATGAGCAGGCAAGTGATTCTTTTCATATTACCCATATGCTATAAAAAAAAAAACTTAATCTTTAATGCATGTCAACGAGCCAATCATGTATCTGTGGGGGCATACAACTAATCCGTATCCTCTCTTTCCTCTTGTCATAATACTTTAACATTATGTGTAGAAGCAAATGTGTTTTTGGTTCCGATGCAATAGCATCATGAACCTATGCGGTCATGATGGCATGGCGTGTGTGTGTGAAACCCAGCTCGTAAACAGGATATCTCAAAACGATACACCGAATTCATGTTATGGGGTACACAGATAGCCCATGGTCTGTAGATGTGCCATATAGTTTTTGGTGGTGATGTTATACATGTTAATGAGTAGGCAGGGCTGAATATAAAAATCTGGAAATGTTCATATTTTAACAAGCGCATTATGTTTTGTTTCATATCTGGTATACTTATTAGCTAGGATGTAAAAATTGTTATATTTAATTAATAGGCATAGTGGGCTCGGCTTAATCTGATTTTGCTGAAAAGAGCTTGTAAACACGGTTTCTGAAGAATGGAAACTGGATTTGTGTCATATGTGGTACACAGATAGCGCATTGTTTACAGTTTTGCCCTATTGTTTTTGGTGGCAATGTCATGCCTATTAATGAGTAGGCAGGGTTTAATGATAATATCGTAAAATGCTCATATTCCAAGAATCGCATGACTAATTGTTTTAAATTTTGTACAATTACGTTGTTAGCTAGTGGGTACTTGATCATGGTACCAAAATGTTAGATTTCATGAATGTGCATAGTGGGCAGGGCTTAACATGACTTTTTTTTTTTTAAAGCTTGTAAACACAGTATCTCCAGAACGATACGTGGGATTGAGTTCATATGTGGTACACAAATAGCCCATGGTCTGCAGATGTGCTCCATTGTTTTTGGTAGCAATGTCATGCATATTAATGAGCAGGTGGGGCTTAATGATAAAATCTTGAAATGCTGATATTTTTAAGAACCGCATGTCTCTTTTGTTTCATATTTGGTGTAATTATGATGTTAGCTAGTGTGTACATATTCATGGTACCAAAATGTTGAAATTTATTATAATGCATAGTTGGGCAGGGCTTAACATGATTTTGTTGAAAAGTGCTTGCAAACACAGTATCTCAAGAATGATACATGGGTTACAGTCATATGTGGTACACAAATATCCCATGGGTCTGCAGATGTGCTCTGTTGTTTTTGGTAGCAATGTCATGCATATTAATGAGCAGGCGGGGCTTAATGATAAAATCTTGAAATGCTGATATTTTTAAGAACTGCATGTCTGTTTTGTTTTATAATTGGTATAATTGTGATGTTAGCTAGTGTGTTGATATGACATGACATGTAATACAAAACTTGCAAATCAATCATCAAATGAAAAAAAAAAGCATCGGAACCACAAAACATTTTGGTTCTGGTTTTCCAACCATTGATCATTTTGAAACACCTTGAATTTAAATCGTAAAATCTGTTTTCCTTTATATTTAACATCTCATTCTTATATAAAAAGATGTCTTAATCTTTTCTTTAAAGTATATGGGTTTTTTTAACAGAAAATTAGAAAATGTGTTCTTCTTGGGGTGAAATTTAGTGCATCTTCTTTTTGTCCTCCCAAGCTAAAATTAACAAACTATTTTGTCCTCTCTTTGTGAGTCCACTGTACAATGAATCCAATTTAGTGCTGTTTTCAATCTCTGAATTTTAATTTAAATATCATGGGCAGAATATGCTTACCAAAAAAAGGAGGGGGCAAAGTTAAAAGTGGGGGGGGGGGGGACCACAAAATTATGTTAAGAATAAAAGATCACTGGTGATACAAAATAAACAAATTCAGAAAAAATAGGAAATTTAGGACCAGTCTTTTCTCTCACTTCAAGATTTAATTTAGTGACTCTGTTTATTGAGGATATCTTTTTCTATTAACCATTTTTAGCTGCATCCAATTTGCTGATGATATGGATTAGCACATTTTAATTAAAACGTACAAATCAGCCCTACCTTGCATACACAACAAGGGATCTGTCCCTTACTGTATCTCTTTAGGCATATATTAAACAAAACAGTCTTTCTGAAACTTTTTAGATGCATGAAAAGGCAAAGTGATTCTTCTCATTTGTGTGTTTCCATTGTTAGTAAGTAATTGCCACTGTTGAAATTATAGTAATACCCTTCATTAGATAGAAACTATCTTATACATCTACACATTGTATAATACACAAACTAAAGTAATAAAATGATATACATTCCTCCATTCCCTCCTCCTCCTCCCCTCCTTAGCCTATCAGTGCAAAATTTTCTGTTAAACAATCCATACATACCACACCCGATTTCCACAATTCCTCACGACAATGTTTGGACACTGATTCAGCTAGTATCTTAATATGCTCCTAAAAAAAATTATGCAAATCACTGTAAAGGTCATCTAATGCCTCTTGGCTTTCACACTGGCAATGAAAGAAATTCTGGGAAAATTATGCATCTTTGGTGTCCGATTCAAGTTTTTGGTAGAGTTTCTTTGCTTGGTTTAGGTTTTTGTTAAACTTTTTGGAGGAATTTTATAATGGAATTTCTGACATGAATAGCAATCAAAATATTTGCCTGGCATGAAAGAAAAGTCAAGCAAAGGAAGTTTTTTATCAAAGAATTTGAAATTAAGTTTTTGGAGTAGTTTGTTTGTTATGAGCTTATGACATTTCTGACATGAATAGCAATTCAGATATTTGTCTGGCATGAAAGAACAAGTCAAAAAAAAACCTTCATTTCAAAAGAATTCATGTGGTGGAATGTCATCTGGAATGTTGGGTAGAGAGAAGATGACATGGTTGGAAGATGGAGGAATGGTAGGAGGGTGGAATGTCATGGTGTATTTTGGGCTACGAAATGTAATTTTGTACCCCACTTTGCCTTGAGATATTGTGCCTCCTAATTTCAAAATTCTGGCTATGCAATTGATGCTGCCTTCTTCATTGGATATCAATCTTCCAAAAATGCACAACAAAGAGTTTTACAAAATTAATTTAAATTATTTTTTCTCTTGCCTGTTTACATATCATTGCACAATAATTGATGGCAGGTGGAGGAAGAGACTGAAAAAAGCTTAACCCTTACTCTACCAGCACTTTTTTGAAAATGCGCTCGGTGGGAATATCTCTGCGTGGTAGAGTAAGGGTTAATCAAGGCATGATTATTGATGGGTCTTTTGTCTTCCAGCAGCAGAGTCGGGCCCCTTCCGCTTCCGGGACCTGCTGGGCCGCCCACCGGGACCATGCTGCCTATATTTTCGGGTTGGCACATTTGTCGCGGGTTGATTAACCCTTACTCTACCAGCACTTTTTTTTTAAAGGGCTCAGGAGGCGGCGAAAAGACGGGGCACCCAAACAGCGAGAATATTGCCGCGGGGTAGAGTAAGGGTTAAGCAAGCAGGTCTCAAAAATAGAGAAATAAGCTTAAAAGATATCAAAACACCTTCATATAATAATTTGATATGCATATTTATTTTATAAGCAGTACTTATATTAATCCTGCCACCCCCTCATACATATATCCCATGTCAAGTTTTTCTACAATCATGAAAATAACAGAGCCATTCATCTATACGGCTCATTTCAGTTTAAAGCAGTAAATGAGAAAAGGGTTTGCCATACATACCATGTGACTCATATTTCATATCATCTTTTTCTAAGTTTTTTTGAAAGATGTTGATTTTTTATTTTTTTTATTTTAGCGGAATATTCCCATGAATTTTCATTGTCATTTATACGATAGAAGACATTATTAAAGAAACAAATTGGTAAAGAAACCATGTTAATGTCTTATTTCATTAAGGAGTAATTGCATTTCAAAGATGTGTTAAACAGTGACCTTGCAGTGTACAATGTGATGTCACAAAGGCAGATCCAAGACAATATTTTGCATATTTCTATTAGACAAAAAATGTCTTTCTTTTAATTAGGCGTTGGGATGTACCGGATATTTGGTCCGGCGGGACTATCAGGCTGGATAGTGACAAAAATCTGGTTGCGTTTCTGGCCAGATTTGCCAAAAATCCAGCTGGATTATTCTAAAATCTGGCTAGACTTGAATTATCTCTTAAGATGGTGGTGATAGTTTAAATTTAAGTAACATCTTTCCAAAAATTAATAAAGTTTATCAAAAGTAAAGAAAGATACAGTTTAGTATGATATTTTTATTTAATATTAATATTCTGAAAAGTTTGAGCTACCATTAGAATAAATCAACCAAACCAAGTATGTACTGTATGACAAAACTGAGTACAAGGCCTATAACCATGACAACAAACAAGTATTGTATAATGAAACAACTGGAGCTTTTTCTTTAAAGTACAAAGACCTTTACTTTAAAACTTTATTTTCATGACAATCCAAACAAAATGAAAGTTAGTATAATAGACTTTTGCGAAACATTTCTGGCAGTTTATATCAATGTTAACCTTTATAAACCTTTTATTTAAATCCAAAACCTTTAAAAACCTTTATTTCAACTTTAAAAAAAAACACCTAGCTTGATCCAGAAAGGGGTAGGAATGTCACGGAGGCTATTTACAAGGCATGAAGGGCACTTTGATGGCAGATGTGATGGCAATTGAAATGTAAATAAGGAATAATCAATGCAACAAGTAGTGTCCTGCATCTTATTGTCAGGGAAACTATAATCAGCATAAAAATAAGGCAAAATAGTTATCAAAGGTTTGTTTTTTGTGAATAAAATGTAGGGCTTTTAGTGAAAGGGGGCAGGGTGGAGGCAATGGGGGCACGGTGGAGCACCCCTCTGAAAAAGGGAAATTATAGGGGCCTGTGACATATTTGGGTAGATAAATTTAACCGTAGACATTCCTTAATTTTATTATTGTTCATTGCCTCTATACTTTACCCCTTTTTGTAGGGTTTTGTCTTTTCTTCATCTTTTCATTTTGTATACTTGCCCCCTTTAATATATTGCTAAACTTCTAAACTAATTATATAATGCAACATACAAAACATGTAGTCTCTTTTCAGATAGATGGAGTAGGAAAGTTTCCATCTAATAGGGTCAGTTACAGTACAATGAAATATTATTTATTCTCCTAAAAAACATTCTTTGATCAGCATGATAGTTTAAAAATTGAAATACATTCTTCATGACAAATCTAAATCAAACTTAGAAATACAGCATTGAATTTTTAGCATTAAGCACGTTGAATAGCCTACAACGTTAAAATCCATGTAATCTAGCTATATACGTTTTCTTCCATTTCTAGAATGGTATAAACAATGATGTTTTTTATTCTAAGGAAAATGTTTTTTACCAGATGATGTATAATCAATTGTAGTTTCTTTACAATCCACTAATTTGTTTTTTTCTCAGTATATGAGCTTTTTTAAATGTGACATTTGCACAAACTTGAAAGGAGGTTTACACTAATTTTAAACAAACACATTTACATGTGTAAGTTATACACCACTCCAAATCCTATTTAATCTCTTACAGAGGTGGAGGGTAACTAAAGGATTGGATGATGAACGGAGGCAATTTTGTTAGTGTATGGTCAGTAGATGAGGATAATGTGTGTGGGGTTAGTGAGGGGAGGTTGAATAGCAAAGTGGGCTGAGTATAAATAAAGGGTCAGTATCAGAGTGGATAGTGGTTATGTGAGTAGATGGGTGGGTTGGAAAGCAAAAGTTTGGTTGAGATGGTAAGTGAATGCTGAATGTTAGGAGTAGGAAGGGTGGGTAGGAAGGTAGGGGAACAGAGGATCTTAGGGGAATGTGACATGGTACAGTGGGTTGATGATGGAGGAGGATAGGTTGATGGGATAAGGTGAGTGAGTTGGATAAAGTACAGGGAAGGGGGATAATTGTGCAGATTAGTGGGAGATGGAGGAATTAGTGACAGATGGAAAATCATTAGAAAGTGGATGTTAAAATTTAGTAGGAGGTAGAGGTTAGATTGTTAAAAATATGTGTGCAATAGTTTATAGAAATAAGTTAAATGATGGAAAGGTAATTAAAATATTATATAAAGATTTTGAGCCGTTTTCACTTTCATGCCCAGGTTAAAATCATTTGTATTGAAACCTATATGCTCCTGAAGATGCGCATAAAATCACACAATATATACGAGGGATAAATTTTCCACAAAGTCCCTCATTGCAAGTAAAGATACCTTCTCACAGTAATTTCTCATTTTCTTTCTATATTTTAGATCGTAGTAACAAATACACTGCCTCAGGACCTGACCCGCCTCCAATGCAACAAGATTAAGACAGCAGACATCAGCATTCTCCTGTCGGAATCAATCCGTAGGAATCCACAACGGCGAATCCATGTCCTATCTCTTCAAGAACATACCGATGGAAGATTAGAAGTTGAATCATCACGTGTTGTTTCTGCACCTTGCGTTGTTTAGTCAAGTGTTGTTTGTGTGCTGCTCCAGTACAGCTCTTCTGAAGTAGATTGAGCAACATATTGTGAGCGCAGTCACCCTTTAAGGGATGTCATGAAGATGTCATTGCTTAAAGGTGCACTCAGCTGAAAGTGGTGGCATAATATTTGGGGTCTCGATTAATCAAGTACTTTTGTTGCATGCAGTGGTACTGACTCTCTCTTTGTCAACTTTGACCTAAGTTACCTGTTACTTCTCATGTTGTTAGTACTTTTTGCTATGAGTTTATAGTCACAGTTGAACCTGAATGTTCGGTGGGTGAACTTGACTCTACGAACTGTGGAATGCAAATTGCAATGATTTCTAGTGAAATTTTCACCAATCTATTTTTTTAATTCCCTTGCTTTTCGGCTGAGTGCCATTTCTAACAGGGTATGTGTGTATGCTTTAAAGTTTTGCCTGTTATATAAAGTTTTTCCATGAATGGTTTGCTTTGTGTTCTGAACATTTAATCCTCGAACACATTGTGCATGAAGTAAAAGGGTTTCTAAAACATCATAACCGGGATTATACAGTATTAAACAGTATTATGTCATAACTCTAGCTACAGTATACTGTCCTTTTAGCTTCCTCAGTTGGAATGATGGTTCTTTTTTTACTTTGGACATCTTGCTTGTATAAGTCATTCTATGTTTCCACCCCTGAAAAGGACCAGCTGTTGCCATGGAAATTAAAAATGGGGGTTATGGAATTTGGATAGTTCATAAGTGTGGGAGCCCACAGGCAAAAGTGGACACCAAGTTTTCAAGGTTAAAGTTTTATTGATTGTTTACAAAATAAAATTTGTAGCTTATGTTTTATTTTTTTAAATCCATGGCACAGCGGCAATCATTTTTGTATGTGTTATGGAAGCATGAACAACAGTGTATAAAGAAATGTGATTGTTCGGATTCTCCATCTGGTAGGTTTATTGCGCAGGCTTAAGGCTGTGACACACCGAACACGACGCAGCAAGCGATTTTTAAACAAAATTGAATAAAACGAAGGAAGATAATTTTAAACTTTATCGGTGTAAGCAAAAAGTCAAAGCATCTTATAAAATTTGTTTCCTGCATGATTATCTAAAAATCGCTGGCCTCGTTGCGTTCGGTGTGTTACGGCCTTTAATCAGAAAAGAAGAGTTGTAAAATATTGCAAAACTTCACGAGGCTGCTGATGTATGTTGTTCTATGTCCAAGTTTTGTCTATGTCTATGTTTTATGTCCAAGTTTTGACAGTCTCCTTTTGGCCTCTAAATGTGTATCATACAATATATTCTTAGTATGATAATTAAATAATTCCCTTGGGTCATTGCTGGGCCATTCATAACAACTAGAGGTATGGTGCTTGTTATGTAAATGATTGTTGTTATTGATTAACATTTATAGAATAAAGGAACAGTAGATGGTATTGTTTACTGTGTATTGCATTGAACGGAAATGTACATCCTCCATAGTGGCTACTACAATTTTTTTTAAATGGCTTTTGTTTTTGTTTTGTTTTTATTGTCTGTCAAACCCCTGTCCTAGGAGACTTTATATTCATAAAAAGTGTATTCAGAAATGTAATTATTGTTTTGTCCCTTGGAAACAAGGATGCTAAATGCATGATGATTTGATTATATTGGTAAGCTATTGGTAAATGAAAATCATGTTGAAATATTTGTATAGTTCATGATGAAATAACCATTCTTACAAGAAATGGTCCATCAATCATTCATGGGCTTTGCACAAAGTCCTCCCAAGCATATAATGTATATTTTTTATTTAGGCTCTGCCAAGGACTTACCTGAATCGCATCACTGAACAGCAGTTATGTGGCTTGAGCCCAAGATGAATGACCTACTGTGTACAGTGTAACAGTAGCTGGTTGCTAACAAGTGAACTGTGAATAGACTATGAAGGTGTTGTCAGTTAAGGAGGTATAGATTACCTCTGTGTTGTGTATGGTGTAACAATAGCTGGATGCTAGTCAATGAATTGTGAAGAGTCTCTTATTACCCTTGATTTTGAGAGAATTGGGGGTGTCGGGTTGGAGGGGTATAAGGGCCAAAAATTCTTAATGATACTAAATGCATGATGATTTGATTCTATAGGTAAGCTATTGGTAAATGAAAATCATGCTGAAATATTTGTATAGTTTTTACTTATGTTTTTGCACCATTAAACCACCCTTAAAATAGTGTTTGTTTACTGTAAGCCAACTCAACAAAAAATGGGTCAGTTGAAAGGCAGACAAAGTTTAAAGCAACTAAAAATTTCTTGTATATCTTTTATACATAGAAATATTGGAATTCGAGACAAGATACAAAAGTATGATTTCTGTCGGGTTGGTGGGCAATAGCAAAAAACAATTTTGAATGGTGGTGGCCTGACATGTATTGTTATAATCGAATCTGCTTGTTAGAAAGTATAAGACAGATTCTAGGGCAGTGTTTAGAAATCATGTAGAGTTTTCGAAGTGTGTTATTAAAAATCAGTGGTTATTTCTTGTTGTGGGAACAATCATGAAAAAGTTTTTAGTCAGAAGTTTGAAATCCTTTATGAACTAAGCAACTACCATCATTGTTTTTATATTAATTGTTTTTGCCTTATTTATTCATTTATTTTTTTACTTTTGTAAATATTTGAAGTAACAAAAACAAAATTCTCAAATACAAACAGGTGGCAACTTTCAGAATTGGATCTTTCTGATTTGTTTAGACTTCATTGTATTACGAATTGATTTAAACTCCACTTTACCAAGTTTTTTTATTTCTAAAAAAAAAATTATAGATATTTATCAACAAATTTATTTGCATAAATGTAAATTTATGTAGATTGCCATTATGAATCAAAATATCAGTTTTTGTTTTTAATTAGTCAAATATATTTCTTTTTCTTTGCCAATGGGCAAATATTATGTTAGTTTTGAAAATTGCAAAATTAAAGCATGCTTGTATACCCAACTTGAAACTAAAATACAATTGTTGCCAAAACTTTCATGCTTTTACCACATGTCTTTAGGTATGTTCTTGGGCATGTGTATTTCAAGTATAATGGTAGGATGTTTGTAGGGGTAGTTGAATGTAAAGCTTTTCAAAAGTAGGTTTTATGAGGATAGCATTAAACTAGATGTATGGTCAGAATCAGACCAGGTTTTTTTCACAATTTTCTACTGATCATCATCTGATAGACTTCCAGACCAACTGAACATTAGTTATACAAATTGTATATATTTTTTTCAGCTTAAGATTAATTTTGCTCATAATGTATAGCTTTCATTTGGTGAATGTCCTGAGAAGAAATTGCGTAGGAAGAGGGGGGAATGTGCCCCCCCTCCCCCTCTTCCAATGAAGAATATGTTCCTATGCTGATGATTACCTATTGAATATTCAAAAAGCTGTAGAACAAGGAGCATTGAACTGATTTTGGTGGGAAAACATCATTTTAAATAGCTACACTCAGGAATGTTGCAAACAGAGATTGAAATGCACAAAACATTTAAAGTACAGGAACATGGATGCCCGAATTATACTACTAAACCGAGCATCTGTTCAAATGACAGAGTAAGTTGGATAAATCTTTGAACACTAAGACAGACAAAATTGTGCAAGGTGAAATTTGAGGATCAGCTGGGGTAGCGTAGGAAGCTAAATAAGTTCAATTATATTAAAAAAGCGTAGGTGTGTGAAGAACCGCTAGTAATATCGTTTTATGCCATTTTCAAAATAAGAGTTTAGTGGGAGTATATTTTAAGTTTCACATGGTGAATTGTTTTTGTATGTACTTATTGCCTGTTGGCATCTCTGGCAATGACAGAGCTGATGCAGCTGCTAAGCTTGGCCTCAACCTTCCCCCCCCCTTACACCCCTTTCCCAAAACCCTTTCTGACATCAAACAGCTTATCGCTTTCCTTGTTTGTGACCGCTAGCAAACCTCATGGGACTCCCAAATTAAAACAAACTCCACGTCATCCAGCCCATTTTCCGATCAAACCCACCATCCACAACCTCTTCCTGTCAACACGTTCACATAACCCGCCTTAAAATAGGTCACACCCACCTCACTCACTCCCACCTCCTTACTGGCTCATCCACCTCCCCATTCCTCTGCAACAATTGCCATTGCACCCTTACAGTCCATTACGTCCTCCTTGCTTGCCCCTGTACAACCTTCCCAGAGCTTCACTCGCTCCCCGCAACTCAATTGCTGAGCTCTTCCAGAAAAACCCGTCGAATAAAATTATCTCCTTCCTTCATCATGCTTCTCTCTACAATCATATTTAGTCCTCCTCTCCCACCCCCCTTTCTCTACTTTTTCTTTTCTTTTCACCCATGCACTTCCTCTCTCGATCCCAGCTTTCTGACTGTTAGTTCCTGTGTTTTTCTCAATTTCCCCCTGTTTTCTTTTTTTCCTACCTCTGGAATGATCTAACCTCTCAGGCACAATTTGACCTTCATTGTTAGTTCAGTAGTCCAGCAAGTCCATCCAATATGAAAGAGGACTTCAAAAGAAACAAAATGGTGAAGAATCTTAATAGGTTAGCAGGAATAGGAACCTGACAAGAAAGTTGTAGCAATACATTACTTTTGGGTATCATTCATTTCATGAGTCTCATATTAGTTATATCTTAGCTGATGAAGATATGAATAAAAAAATGTTCATACTTCTATCAGGTTTTATCCAATAAAACATTAGTGTGGTGCTTTTCTTTCATTTTTTATACCTATATAGTTGCCAATATGTTCCTTATATATGAAGCATTGAAATTCCCTTTAGGCTTGATTATCATGAAGGTTTGAATTAAAATATACTTCTTTGGCATTAGAGTTTTTCAAGGTTGAGGTAACTAAGTCTTTAAACATTTCATATTCTGCAGTACAAACTGTTTTTTGTGTTGTTTTTCATCATCATATTTACTTTGTTAGAATCTATTTTGGTAGTTTTCTTTTTTGATAGATAGGCCTACCTCAAAATTCTTATTAAAACGAGCAAGTTATTTGGCAATCCTTACATGAAAAATATGTTATTAGGCATTCAGACATATTTTTTGCTGTGTAAATTCCATATGAATTTTATCTTTTAAGTGACTAGTCAATTATTCTATATACAATTTTTGTTCGTAAATGTTACGTTGAGTATTCTTCGATTCAGTTTTGTCAAAGTTGTAAGACACTTCATCCATTTGCTGTTTGTTTCACCAATTATTTAGTTAATAATAGTCATTGATTATAATGTGATGATACATTTATGTATTAAAGAAATAAATATGACTAAAAGTAAAAATTTAGTTTTTGCTCCGATATATGCGTTTTTATTGTCTTCTTTAAATGAATGTTATGTTTATAATTTTGAGAAGCTAAAGGATCACTTCTTTGCAACCTCCCCCCCCCTCTTTCCCCACCCATGTCACACATACACAAACACACATACAACTAGTCTTTTAGTGGATATATCTGAAAAATAAGGGATCAATCATTTTTGACCTCTCCCTTCCCAGACCAAAAGAATGTCATGAAAATGTCAGCAATATTCCGAGTTTTAAAAAAAATGAAAGACTATAAACAAACTTAAAAGAAGAAAAAAAGTAGAACAAGTACCGAGCATACCATGACAATTGAAAAAACAAAAACTTTTGAAGAAAAACTGGTTCAAATAGGAAACATTTCAAACGCAACTTATTTATGCACAACCACATTGGGTCTTCCGAAATTACCAACCCCATCTACAATCTTGGACACTTACCAACCATTTTCCACTCATTTCACCAACAATGAATCAATTGTCATGGCATGCTCGGTGTCCCAACGAGTTTTGTCCAAAATTGTCTGAAAATATATGTGGCAAACACGTGTTTTTTGCTGAACATTTTAGGTTTTTTTGTAAGTATGTGGATAGTGTTATACTTTGTTCTGAAAGTTCGGGTCCGTCGATAAGGGGGAAGGAAGCAAGGTGAGATTTTGGCACCTGAAAGTTAATATAAAGCTGAATTATTTCACTGAACCAGCGCCACCCAACGTTTTACCATGAAAATCGAGTAAAGATCACTGTACTTAATGAGACTTGCTATAATCTGTGGTAAAACGTTTGACAACATTTTTATTTAAGAAGAAATTCCTATTCAATTTGTGTATGGACTTTATCCGACTATAATCACTTTGTCAATTTCTAGTCACTACATCTTCAACACGAGAAACCTATCAATTGAATTTAATTTGCTCAAATAAAAGACAAAATTACCGACTACAAATTTGGTAAATCGGTTAGCTAATGCGAGAGTGTGGTGCACTTCTAATTCAAACATGGAATCAAACAGTTTTTGTTATTTACAAAATTGTGTCATATTTCTTTTATTTCATTAGATTTTATTGAGGTTACTTTTTCATCATTTAGAGGCTTTCCTCTATTCTTGTACGGTGTTTTTTTATAATAAGATTAGAAAAGCAATATGAGCATGTCGAAACTACTTTTTTGTTTACATGCAGGAATCTGATAATAAAAATAATAATACTCTTCACCTAGCTACTTTCATTTCAGTATCTTTCTCAGCCACTTCTCTCCTCTCCTCCCCGCTGCCCCCATCCCCACCCCCTAACTGCTATTATTTCCCTTTAAATCCGAAATGCACAGAACAATGCAGAGGTCAAGAACAACGCACTCCTACATTATAAAAAATGGGATGCAAACACAATGTTTTTATTTTCAAATAAAGCACATATTTCCTATATACTTAAGATATCACGGTCCAAAAGAAGTTAATGCCTTTAATGTATTGTCCTGAATTCTCCGAGTCGAAACAATTGCTTCTTCCAAAATTATCATGACTTACCTACATGAAATTATTTTTCCATTGACTTTTCGATATTTTCACTCAATGAAATTTTTCAGACAATCTTGGACAAAGCTAGCACTAGCAACTAGCACAATCTTGGACACTTACCAGCTTACCAGATAAAGTTTGATCAAAATCTTAAACAGAACTTAACCAATCTTGTTTATCAACATCTTGAAGTCTAAGTTTAAAAATATTCATAAATACTTTAACATCAGCTACATCCTTATTAAACCATAATAATAATAATAATAACAATAATAATAGTAATAATAATTCTAATAACAATAATAATAATGTTAATGATAATAATAATAATGATAATAATAACAACAACAATAATAATAATGATGATAATAATAATACAAATAATGACAACGACGACGACAACAACAATAATAATAATAATAATAATAATAATAATAATAACAATAATAATAATAATAATTATAATTATAATAATAATAGAATTTATATAGCGCAAAAAAAGTACGTTTTTAACTTAGACTTAAACAAATTAAGATTGTTAATTGAACGAATAGAGGCAGGCAGTTCATTCCAAAGGGCTGGACCTGCATAATATAAGCCACCGCCACCTAATGTTTTACACTTAGTTCTGGGGACAAAAAGAAAGAGAGAATCATTAGAGCATAACTAATACCTATTGCTGTGAACAGAATGTGATTAGAAAGATAACTTTATATAGGGATTTCAGAACAAAAACAGAATCATATATACAACCTTGAAGAAACAGTTTTTCAATGTTTGAAAGGGCAGGTTCCAAAAAGAGCCCGCACTTGTCCGCTTTGAAAGGGCACTTTTCCATCTAAAAAAGCCTTGCCCCTTTTCCTCAGAACTTGAAAGTGCACTTTTTCTCTCTGAAAAAGAGCACTTTTTCTCTCTGAAAAAGGGCACTTTAATTTTCAAACCTTTGAGAAAAGTGAGAGGGGACACACCCCTCTGCCCCCCCTCCCATCCCTTCTTTCTCCCCCTCCACGGTTTCGCCGCCTATGCCCTTGAAGTTTAGCGTTTTTTGGCGTGATGTTTGGTATACAAAATTGGTTAAAATCGTGTCAATTTCACACTAAAGTTAGTTGGAAAGAATATAGATTTTGGAACAAATGTCCCATCGTCTACAATATATGTCTTTAATTGGGGTCTAGGGATGATTTTTATGTTTTTGATGAAAGTATCAATCTTTGAGTGAAAACATTTACAACGTTGTTTTGTTAATGATACCATAAATTGCAGAAGTTGAGAATAAAAAGTATACAAAGATATATTCTGAGGACAATTTTTGCAAGTGGGCCGTATCACTGCCACTGGTCGCCATATAATAGTTGTAGCAGTGCATATGGCATGCTTCTAAGATTTATCACCATTCATTTTATAAAACTTTCATGATCATAAACAAATAAGAATGAGTGTGTGGAGGAGAGGCTGGGGCAACATGTTGACAGGTTGATGATATTCATATGCCAAAATCGAACAATGCGAATTCTTAAAACTTAAAGAGTCTTACTGGAAGGACTCAGGCTAGGGGGCGAAACCCTGCGATTATTGACAATTTGTAACCTCCCCCCCCTCCCCCCTCCCATATTCCCTGCTTGTTGTCTCTTGAGTGGCAACTATATTCCAACAATTGGTGTCCAGGCTCTGAGGGAAAAAACATGCGAGCTGACATTGCGTAATTATTGTGACTAAAGCAGAATTTGTGCAAAGTTGTCATGCAACAAAACAACAGCAACAATTGCAAGACGCCCAAAGTACAGCGACTGCAATTACTTGCAATTATGTCAGAATGTTGTGAGTATGACTATGAGTACTTGGCTTATTTCGGAGGTGCAGAATGTTTTTTCGTATTTACAATAATTAAAGGCTGAACATGAAAGTGACATCCTATCTGAAACTTGATTATTAACATGTTTATTATTGACACTGATACTAGGTCTAGTGTACTGTAGAGTAGGCCACAGTTAGCAGTACTAACTTTAGTAGCACGTTACTAGTTACATACCTATTGTGACTGTACACGCGTATTTGTGGGACATTTGTTATGTGAGCTGACATTTCCAAGTTGTTAATGTATAGTATGACGTTTACTGATTGGCCGTAATCACATAACAAATAGGAGTAACTAGGCTATAGAATGCAGGTATACTCTCAAAAAATAGCCCCCCCCCCCCCCTCCCCTCCTTCTCCCCCGACTCATGAACTTCCGACGTGAATGATTTAATCTTACAAACTATGAGGAAGTTTAGATAACTCCCTGGTTTGTTTTTCATGGCTTCAAATCCAATATCAGTATCCCTGGCTATCCCCTGCAGGGCAGCGCGGTTGCGTGGATTGTAGGCCTACTAATCTTAATTAAAGAACGATGCATATTCGTGTATGAACTATGATGATAATTGTGTCAATGGAGCTTGACTTTACTGCCGGTAGCCAGGCTTATACTTCGACGTGAGCCTGTATTCTATAGGTGTACCAACAAAAGAAAGTTGTAAATGTCTGTCATGATAAAAAAAAAAAAAGGCCATGCTTGAAACGGAGCATTACAATTGGTAGCTACCACAGAACTGCAGTAATGCCTAGGCCCACTCGAATGTCGGTACCTCTCGAATACGAGCATGACTCCTTAACCATTAAGCCACAGCACCTTTAAATTAGCATAAGAATTGAAAATGAGGTACATGTAATTAAATCCTTAATGTTTTGTGCAAGATATGTAAATAAGATTATTTACATGTTGTGAGATGCTGACATTAATAACATTAATTTTTTTTGCATAGTTTTACAATTAGCAATTTTAGGGATCAGTGACAGTTGGGATTGGGATTCCTGGCAAAGGGCATACGTACTTGGTATACAGTACTTGGCGTTGGTCCTCTTCTTAGCACATGGCAGAAGAGCTGCGAAAACGTCTCAGCTTTGACTTAAAACAGGAGAGATAGCTGGTGCCTACCCCCTCCTTAGGTAGAGCATTCCATTCCTTAACAATTTCCACTGGGAAGAAGTGCTTGGTAATATCCAACCAAGCTCGCTTCTGAAAAAGCTTCTCAGTGTTCCCTCTTGTGGGGGAAAAATTCCTAACAAAAAAATGATCATTTCCAGACTAATAGTAATCATTCAGATACTTAAGGGTTTTGATCTACCAGCCTGTGTCCTGCGGCTTTGTAAGGATTCTAAGAAAATCAGACTATTTGCCACGGCAAGAACCCTTTCCTGGCATTTCTCAATTAACTGAATATCCTTCTTCAGCCAAGGTGACCACACAGCAGAACCATATTCCAGGTTAGGTCGGAAAACAGAAGTATACACAGTCTAAATCAAGGAAGGAGATCTATTAGCTAAACATCTTTTGGTCAAGCCAGTCTTCTGATTTGCTTTACTGCAGATGGCTTCAATGTGTTCACGAGGACAAAGATCATTACTAACAATATTACCAAGGTCTTTCTGATGATTAACAGACACAAGAGGTACACCGTTTAAGGCGTAAACATAATCAAAAGCTTTACCTATATGGAGGACCACACGTTTAACTGCGTTGAACGTTCATTAAACTGGTCTTTGACCACTCGAAAAGTGTGTTCAGATCCTCCTGAAGTATATTAGCATCAATCTCAGAGTGAATCTCACGATAATGTTTTGTACCATCGGCAAATATTTTGGCAGAAGAGGTACACATGCTAGGCAGATTATTAACGTAGAGTAAAAACAAAGGGGGGCCAAGAAGGGACCCCTGAGGGACTTCAGATGTAATGGCAGCCCAAAAAGAGAATGCTTGCTGCGAAACAACCCACTGTCTTCTATTGCACAGATACCCTTTAATCCACTGAAGCACTTGAACTTTAATCCCATATTCAAGCTTGTAAGATAAATGACTGTGGCTGACACTGTCGAAAGCTTCACTGAAGTCAAGGTAAATCACGTCATTACTGTACGAACAAACTCCTCAAGGCCCTTAATCCAATCATGAAAACATGGGATTTAGAGATCCGTTATGGGATTAAGGTGGGGGGGAGGGGGTGATGATTAGGGGGAGGGGTTCATAATGGGATTTGGGATGGGGTAATGGAATAATTTGGATTTGAGGGGTGTGTGGTGGAATTGGGATTCTATTATGGCTGTGTCTTTGATGACATTTGGGATTGGAGGAGCTCTGTGATGGGATTTGGGATATGTATTCAGGACAGGATGTAGTTTGTGATTCAAGGGGGGCAGTATCATTGTGATTTGGGAGCAACATTAGGATTTGGAGGGGTTCTGTAGAAAATACCCCCTTCCCCCCCTTCCTTTCCTCCTCCCTCCCATGCACCTATATTTGGTGGAATTGTCCAATAGCTAATAAAGTAAAGTTACTGTACAAATGTCTGTACTGTATGTACTCAACCATACTGTTACTTATACATGATGGTCATAAACCTATAAGAATGGCATAATGTGCATGACAATTGTTTCATTTCAAAGAATCCTGCGCCTTTGGCCCTACATGAAAAATGATTTGCTGTATGCTTGACAATTTTTAAACAATTTCTGTATAGAAAATTACATTGCCTTGCAGTGCTGGGTATGTACTGTAAGTCATGTTTAGATTTTCATATGGAATTGAGCAAATTGGCAGTGTCCACTTTAAATGTGATAACTGTTTTTGGCTGGCAGTTTATTTGATAAATTATCTATCAAATGAATTGAGGAATATTTCAGACGCTTACATCTATGTCTCCATGGAAACATAGCAGACATTTCTTTCACTGTCTAGCAAGAGTGGTTTAAGATGATTAGAGGGTAGGACGGTAAGTAACTTAATTCAGACAAAATGACAAAGAAACTAATTACTGTATTTCATCCACAATGATGCAATGAAATATTTCAATATTACATTGACGTAGGCAAGTCACCCTGAAAGAGGTGTTTCATTTATATTGGGCGGCTTCATATGTTTTCCAAGTTGTTTGCGGAAGTAAGTTAGCCCCCTTATTTTGTCTTTAACTACTCCATCAAGATACCTTGAGGCATGTTTTCAAATTCTAAAACAATCTAAAAATCGCAAACTGCATAATTCCTTTAACAAACCTATTCTTTATTCATGCCTCGAAAAAGCTGAGCATGCTGCCCTTCTAACATTTCTAATTGATGCATACTGTGCTTAACGTTTAATTAGTGACCATACTCTACCTTCCAGTCTGGTTAGGTGCTTGAGATTTTGCAGTGCAGTAACAAAAGCAGATGTTCAAGGCCAGCCAGCAATTGTAGTGGCAGATTGGACAATTTTATATTGTAACTTAATTACAGCTGATGTAACTAGAAGAACAGCTAGTCTAGAAGTTGATATTCTTGTGGGCATGTCAATTGTACAACATGTTTGAAGGAAATCATCAGGTTTACAATTTGGCAAGATGCAGTGATTGGCTTGTTTATACATGTATCACAAGTTTGTACATCAAGACCAGAGATTGAAAGACTTGTTTTAAATTAGTAAATTTTGAACAGGTATGTCTTGCAGGTTTTTAGTCTACTTTAGCTTATATTCCCTCCATATGTCTATGTAGTCATTAAAGGTATATATGGACAGGTAGCAAGTACAGTATATAAACTTAAATGGTTTAAAATATACTAAAAACCATTCAAACAGAAGAAAGCTAGAAATTGACCATTTTACAGCATTTAAACCTTAGATACCTACTGTAATTAGCACTAATTAGATACCTACAGTATTGTAATTAGCACAAATTGCACAATATTTTGTGACCTTGGAATGGGACAATTACAAAATTGCTTACATGTATGTTAACTTGTTGTTTTTTGGTCCTTTCACCAATTATTTTGATCGGAAGAAGTTGCCTATAGTGAGCAGGAAATTTAATATTATTATAAACGTGACCCAGATTTAGCGGAAGAATGCAATTTGATAACGTTTGATATTTGAAATTTGGGAATGAAATATATAGAATTACATTTAAGAAATTTCCCTGCATAGTCCCTTTCATCACTTTGCACCTGCCAAAAATTGTTAGATAATTTGATTTGTCATAACTTATAAACTATTTATGCTGTTGTGACCTTTGAAGGAATTTGTGCTCTTCCATCAAGGTAAAAAATCTCTACTTATACCTTTAACATGCTAACATTTCCCATATATACTGAGTTTTCCTTCTTTGTATTGAAACGGATTACAGGTTGAGGTTTGTAAAGTTTGCCATTGTACAATTCATTGTCATATTCATCTGTCGTCTATGAACGGAATAGTAGAAGCAGCTTTAACAAAGTGGTTTCAGGTAGCTGTATCCATCATGAGTTGCTGGATCTCATTTGTATTGCGTCCTACTGTATGTCTTTGGCAATGATGTCAGGGTAACACATATTTCTTCTACCATGATTTTGGTGTCTACCAGAAGGTTCCCAAAAAATCAAATGAGAGATCGGTTGATCTTTTGGGTGAAAGGAGGTCCTGCAAATTGCAGGCATCGCCGTTTTACGGTCTCTGATAGCAGAGGAATGTTGCCATATACTGTGTTTGGAATGTGATCCCGCCAACTGATGTTCAGTACCCTTGTTGGGTGTAACAGCCATTGATACGGTCCTCAAATTTGTTGGTTATTGTCCATGTCTCAGCTCCATATAGTAGAATACTTTCAACGCTGGCCCTAAAAAACTTAATTTTGGTAGTTCTGTCAAGATCAGACTTCAAATATTTTGTACTATTGACGCAACTAATTGTAGAGAATTTGCTGATGTTTAAGTAAAATCTCTCTGATCCAATATGCTATCGTGTACAGTGGTCAAATTTGAAATTTGTCACCTCTGTTCCACAGAACAGTGCTTTCTTAAAAAACACTGTTTCAGATCAAATTTCACTCTTCCAACATTTTTGTCAATTAAAAAAGCAAATTCCTTGTTTTCAATTTGACTTAATATACACCATTTTTGTTATAAGATATATTTGTATAAAAGAAAAAAAAATAATAGTCAGAAGGCTGCTGCGCGGAGGGAGGGGGGGGGGGGTTCAATTTAAAAATACCATGTGATGGAAAATATATTTTTCTAACAAACAAAAGCTTAAAAGGCAATAGGGAGAAAAATGAATTCATGGGGATGTTTTAGCAAAAAAGTATGCTTCAACAAAAGTTATTAGCTGTTTTGTATAAATTTATGTGTGGGTCAATGGGTAATTCTAACCTCTTCTGGCCGATTATCGACATATGAGTGACATGGTCAATTTGATTAGACCACATGGTGGGAAATCATATTTTGTCAAAAAACAAAAACAATTGGGTTCACGCACAAAGTTAAAAGAACAAACCTTTGAAAATCCTTTCTTGTACCTATCTCACTCATACTCAACAATTCTGAATTTCCTATCACACGTAGATGAAACCAGTAATCCATATACATTGAAAGAAATTGGGATTCCCCACTGCGCCAGTGTTGCAGACCTGGGCCTATGCAAATTATGTTCTGCGTAAGTCAGTCCATTATTTTGCAATCTGACAACCCTTCACAAAAAACGTTTTTCTCAATAAAACTTATTTCAGTCATGCCCATTTTTTCCGTACAAGGTCAACACTCTGCTCTTACCCTACTGACTGGTCCACTGCACAGTGTACATCATTTAATGTTGTGTATATACATTGCATTATTAAGGCCTTCACTATTTATGTTCATACTGTACGTTCAGAGCTTGCAAAAGTTGCCATGTTTAATCGATTGCAGAATTTTTCAAACTTAAGCTTTCGGTTCTTTCAGCCATTTTCTATTTTACTGTATCAAAATAAAGATGGAACTGCAATATCTTCCATTTCTTCCCTCAAGGAGCCTCAACCTTGTACACTGACATTTATTATGTGATAGGATAATGTATATTGGCTCCTGGAGGAAGAAATGGAAGATATTGCTGATGGAACTCCATTTTTACCAGTTATTATTAATTGGAGTTATTTTGACATTCTGAAAGGTATTTCATGCTGTGTGAATCATTGAACTTGGGCCTGGGACCTAGTGTTAGAACTAGTGTAAACATTGTGAATTCAAAATTAGTTCTGAATAACTAACTTGTGTGCTTGCCTAATACTGAAATTTACTTGAATTTTGTTAGAATAAGTTGTTTTTAGTATAAAATATTAATAAAAAGACAAAAATATGATTGTTTGACATTTATTCACTTAATTTTTCTTTAAAAAAAACTGGGAAAGATAGGTTTTTTCAACAGTTTTTATCACTCCCGGAATTCCCTGTTGTAGTTACAAATTTGTATGTTGTCAGGATTGTGCAATACCAGGATTGGGATATCACGACTCACATGACTACCGGGATTCTGTGCAACGTTATCCATTGCGCCGGTAATTGTGGGAAAAGAAAGTGTTTTTCATACTTTAAAATATTTGTTACTCGTGACTTTACTCTTAAAACATGTTTTTGAGCAGAAAACAATATACTGTATTTCAAGATATTGATGCTATATGTTTGAGAAACAGTGATATTTGAAAATTCACAGTTCCTGCTTAAAAAGCACTGTTCTCAGAACAGCGGAACAACAGGAATTTTGACCCCTGGTGTAGATTAATTGCTACATTTAGTTAAGCTTCAGGGATTTTGTTAAACAGGTGGTTGGTTTACATGGACACATTTTGACATAGCTAGGGCCATACGGGCTAGTGGGCCCTGCCAGCCCCTATGGTATAATGACCCTCCACACTGAGGAACCTTTTTATGGGCCCCCTTAGGGCGGGATGGCTCCTCCTTCCCCCCCTTCCCCCTCCTTTTGCCCTTAGTTATGCCACTGCGGGTGGGAAGTTTATGTACAGTGCAGCACAGTACCTGTAATTGACTAAGAGCAACTTCAGAAAATAGCAACTCTCCTACTTTTACTTCAAACATATACTGTAGAGTGTTGGATTTAATTATCAGAGCAGGAATTGATCAGAGTGAATTAAACTATTGGACTGTAACTGATTGAGTGATATAAAGCAAGCTTAAAGTACACTGTACACCACTTCATCATGAAAAATAATTGGCACTTATTTTTAAAAATTTGAAAGTTTCACTTACATTAATGCATTTTCAGTCATAGTGCCTTTTAAGGGACATGTGAGGGCAGAATTTCAGCTGTTTTGTCAGTGTGTTCTTTTTAAATTTGTATGTAGAATATCATTTTGTGTCTTTTGTTTTCCTTAATAGGGAGACCTGCTCTTTCTGACTGTTTTAGGGACAATGTGTTGGTTTGTTATTCTGTACATGTACTTATTCAGATCATTCTTGATTTAGTAAACTGCATTTTGTTTCATGAGATGTTAGATATCAATGATTTGATTTGTTGCTGTGACTAAAACCTTGAGGGCTGATAGAGTTGGTGCTCATACCTGGTTTCCATGGCGCTAAGCGGATGAGAGTACTGAGACTCCCCTTGGATGAGACACCAGTCCATCGCAGGTTAACTAGCTGGTACTCATTCAACAGCTGAATGAACTGGAGCAATGGGATGAAGTGTCTTGCTGAAGGATACAACCAGTCCATCACAGGTTAACTAGCTGGTACTCATTTAACATCTAAATGAACTGGAGCAATGGGATAAAGTGCTTGCTGAAGGACGCAGCACAGCGCCCTGGCTGAGGCTAGATCTCGGTATCTTGTGAGTACGAAACCAACACCCTAACTACTGGAATACTGCCCTCCTATTGATTTAACTTAAATTTACTCAATATGTATGTTAAGATTTATTTTTGTACTTTTCTTTTCTAATTCCAACAGATTTTGATTGCTTTAGTGATATTTGACATGATCCAGTTTGTATGAATGCACTTTAAGGCTGAACAGGAAACCAATCCCAGTGAAAGGAACACAACCTTTTGTATACAAGTTGTGAAAAAACAAAAACCATCATGTCTTTCTCATTCAGCAACATGCTCAACTCAGTTATGAGTAACATTCCAAACACAGAGGCTCACAGCATGAAAGTTCGGCAGGTCAATGATCCCAGGAAGCAATATTTGAATTGGCCAATGATCTCAGAAGGTGGACTTTTGAGACTATTTCAGGATGTGAAAGGGAAGGCATTTGAATGTGTGTATTTCACCAGCTTTGCAGATGAGATTTCACCAGCATACAGGTACTGTGTACTCTGATTTCATCTGTCTTTGAAAAATGATGGAATATATATATGTATATCCCTGTGCTTAGAACAATATTTTAGATCATACAGAAAATTGATTAATTAATTTATCTTTAAATCAGAGTATGTATAGAAATCATAGCAAAATATTCATACAATACAATATTCAAAAATTTGATATATAAAGTGAGTAAATATGACAGAAACTTAGCTATAAACATATGGTGTAGAAACCAACTTTCTAGTCTGGCCCTTGAAAATGAATAATTATAGATAAAAATATAACCCTTAACTCCCTCTGCAGAACACCCTTACACATCTTCTCATTACACCTCCACCCCTAGGTACATCTTCCCTAGGTACATCTCTTATTACCTCCCACGGTACACCTCCCTTAGTCCCTGGAACAATCTCCTCCCCCAACAGGAAAGAAAATTAATCATTTGTTAGCATAGAAGAAGGAAAAGTATACATGGAAAGGAGAAAAATCTATTTGGAAATTTTATTCAACAGGTGAGTTTTAAGTTTCTTCTTAAATGTGTACAGCAATAAGGAATTTCTAATGGGTAGGGAATTCCAGAATTCAACACCTATACATCTTACTTGGGACTGCATAATATGTATGCATTTTGTTTTTAGAGTGGGTTTTATATGAATGGAGTTTAGCTTACTACATGTAATACATCAGTAAAGCCAAGCATGTTTTACATTATGATTTATTCTGAATAGCCTCTTTTTCCAGTTTTATCCTGTTCTTTTTGTGCTGTTGGTTTGTTTTCTGTTAAATTTCTTTTTGCTTATGTTTGTGTATGCTTGGATCAACAGTCAAATGTCCAGGAAGGCACATAGCTCAGTTGGCTGAGTGTACGACTGAGATGCTGGAGGTCCCATGCAGGTTCGAGTCCTATGGCGATTTAACCAGCGATTTTTTCACAGGTTTGCAGAACGATATACGCTGACATCACGCGCAGAAGTTTGTCTTCTGCATCAAACCTTCTCTCCCACCCGACCTTTGTGAAAAGTGGCCAATGGTTGGGTGGTGCTCACCGTCCTTCGGAGGGGACATAAAGCCGTCGGTCCCGATGGTAGGAGTTTTACACCCTGCCTGGTTTTCTAAACACTTCTCGAAAAGAGCAGGGTGTTAACCCGGTGTTTATCCACTTCCACCCTGGCAAATTCATCGGGTACACATTAAAAACAAGTCATTGTGATCTGCGTGTGCTTTCCCTGGCATATGCCTAAAAGTGAAATACAAATACAAATAAGAAAAATTTTAGTCAGCTCTTTGGTTAATCACAACTCACTTAAGGTCATTTAAGCTTAACTTTACAAATGAAAACAGGTTGTTATCTTTGTAGGAAATGTCTTAGGAATTAGCCCTGAAATCAGCAGGAGTAAATATTTCATATTGATGAGCTTGTCAATGTTGTTTCTGAAATAAACTTGCAGTGTATAGAAGATTCCACAAACAAGTTATACTAATTTTTTATTTTTTTATTTTACTAGGTATTTGTTTGAATCATTCTAAAGTTTGTAAAAAAATGATTATTTCTTCACATTTTTTAAGGCCTGGTTTTTATTCTTTTTGTTTCTTTTCTCAGCATTTCCAGGCTGAAAGAAGAAACCAAAGCAAGAAACCAGGCCGGTTTTGAAAGTTCATTTCAAAAAAAAAAATTATAGTCAAATGAAAAACATAATTTTGAACATGCAAAATGCAACTCAAATACAGAATGTATTAAAATATCTATGTACTCCGACAGAGTTGCTCTGATTTAATGATATAATGACTTCAAGTATTCAGCAAAATGATACATTTTATTTATATTCTTCTTACAGTATGTTCAATTGTGGTCCCTTTTCAAATTTTGTATGTAGATTTTTCTTTTTGTTTCTTTTCTCAGCATTTTCAGGCTGAAAGAAGAAACCAAAGCAACTGAACAGTTTGCTGTTATTTATGCAAATTTAGAGCCTTATATGGTTATGTCTCACGACCAGTTAAATTTTCAAGTCTTCCAGCAGCTGTGCGCAGAATACCGAGCACACATGAATTGGTCACATGCTCATGTTGTTGTAGCCGCCAAATTTCCTCAGGCTGTTCGACTCCTACTATATTACAGTAAGTTTTTCCAAAAGAAAATCTTTGTCAAATGAAAAACATAATTTAGAACATGCAAAAAATGCAAGTCAATTACAGAACGTATTGAAATGTCTATGTACTCCGACAGAGCTGTGACACATATTTAAAAAGACTTAATTCTGAGGCGGCGACGACGAGTGAACACACAATTACAATGACGGGGTCGTTGCCTGCGTATTTGCTTATGATAGTAACAATGCTATTACGAAACGCTTAATACAACCCGAACGAGAACACAGGTACGACGTACGGACAGACATAACATCGACAACCAAGTCGATGTCCACGGCCTTTGATAACCAGTTGTGGTACACTGGCTGGTCTACCCAACCCAGACTTGAACCCAGGGTCTCGTGGTCTGTAGACATGTATTATAACTGCTACACCACAGTAGGTAGACAAATTCTATGTAAAATGTTTGTTTATTAAATTTCAGAAATAGGTTTGTTGTGATTTGGGTAAATCAGATATTGATTATTGTGGACAAAAATATTGCTATATCTACAGTATGTTATGATGATAAATTTCAGAAACTGTTTGGGTTTTCAGTATGCATACAGTATTTCAAATTTACCACAAAATTTCAGATTTAAAGAAAGGAAGCAGGAGTTCGCATTAATGACAAATTTGTCGTATATTTCGCTATGGTTGAAATTTCTTAAGACACATGTTGTACCCGTGTAGTATAATTTAGATATAGCATGTGAAATTTTACGCCAGAGTTTTTCATTAACTTAAATGAAAATCTTACCTCTCTGATGTGATTGAAAGTTTTATTGCACACAAAAATGATTTTCATTTACACAGAAATAAAAGGAAAATGACATAACTACAAGACTAATGGCCGAATGATTCAACATGTCCCTACAAGTACTGCTCATAAACACACATAGACTAGTACTATACTAACATGTACATTGTATGTAAAAGTTTTGATGTTGTTTTGAATGCAGGCTGTTAATTGTCAACAATATCATTAGCTAGGACTCTACTTTCTTCCTGTATTGTGTTGTATGTGTAAAATCGTGTATCTGTGTATACTGTAAAGAAGTAGGCACGACACATTCAAAATCTCAATAGTATATTATCGTTGACAATTGGTCAAAGTTCACTAAAACCTCATGGAAGTTTGGATAAGATGAACAAAAGTATTTTTCTATTTTATTTTGGCATTATACAAGGATTACGTGATAACTTTTTCGTAATATTTTTTATGATAATAATAGTCCGATTTTAAGTGCAATTTTCATTCATTTTAGTGAGGCAGGCCTACACAAGTGTGTATGTGTGTTAACAATACTTGCAAGCTTCGTTAGCCTGCAGTGCCCTGTACATTACGCAGTGCACTGTAGATACGACGTCAAATTCACAAACAATTTCCGAAAATCAAGGGCTTGTTGTAACCAAATACACCAGACAAAAAATTATAACACTAGGAAGCAAAGAGACTTAGAGATGCTGCAAATGTTCAGTTGAAATCTCATTCATTTGAAAATTGTGTGCTTTACTAGGCATTTACATGTGAAAATGGTATATTTGTTGGTCAGGGTATTTTTTATATTGTGGAAAAAATGATATCACCATATACTGATAATTGATTTATCGTGACAAAATAGCATTTTTAATTTCTTATGCATGGCTAACCTAGTTTGAAGGATTTTGCAGAAATGACTGCAATATTTTGATATGTGATCCATTGAATAATTTTAAATTTCTTTCCTTTTAATTTTCTTCTTAAAGTTCAGTAATGAAAATTGATCAGAATATTAAACCCTTTACCACGTGGAGATATTATTGCCGTTTTAGGTTCCCCATCTTTGACTCCGCCTCTCGAGCGCATTTTCGAAAAAGTGCTGGTAGAGTAAGGGTTTAGGAACCCGCGACAAGTGTGCCAACTCGAAAATATATGCAGCTTGATCCCAGTGGGCAGCCAGCGGGTCACTGAAGCAGAACGAGCCCAACTCTGCTGCTTGGAAGACAGAGGACCCTTCAATAAAAAAGCCCCTGATTAACCCTTACTCTATTATGTGGCGATATTATTGCCATTTTGGGTTCCCCATCTTTGACTCCGCCTCCCGAGCACATTTTCAAAAAAGTGCTGGTACAGTAAGGGTTAAGGAACCCGCGACAAGTGTGCCAACTCGAAAATATATGCAGCATGATCCCGGTGGGCGGGTCACTGAAGCGGAACGAGCCCAACTCTGCTGCTAGGAAGACAGAGGGTTAATCCAGGTAGATTTTGCTTGGAAGTGTGGTTAAGATTCAACAGTTTGTATCAGAAATTGCTGCTCTACATTTATTGTGCATATATTAAATTATGAAGTGTTCTTTGAGACAATTCATAAGTCAGAAACAAAAGAAAGCTTCTTTTTTTTTTAATGGTGAAAGAAAGGACTGTTCTATTCGGAATATGATACTCTTTCAAAACACCATGAGTTGTCACTTGTATGTAAATGTGTGTTGCTGGCGAGGAATATTTTGATCAAAAACCTGCACGCAGAACAAAAAGCTTTTCAAACATGGTACAGTAGTCCTTGATACATTTTAGTTTCTTTTAACAATATTGATATGTAACATTGGTTGAGTAGATGGTTTTGTGGTCTTTACTGCAGATGTCACAGCAATAATATCATTGTCTTCACAGGCATTTAAACAGTCAGAAATGTGAACTTGGCAGGACACCTCTTCACCTTGCAGTAACAACAAATGATGTCAAGATGGCAGCTGAGCTGATTGCTTGTCAAGTTAGGACTGATATCCTAGATACTGACAATGAGACTGTACTTCACTACATTGCAAGAATGAAAGAGAATGCTGATAATATGCTTTCAGTTAGTATCCTACATTGTTTTTTCCTTTTGACAGCTAATTAATTCACAGAGTAATGCTCATTACCTACTAAACAAAGTTGACCAAACATTTTTGCAATGTAAAGAAATATTTCATATTCACAACAAAGAGTGAAAAAATGAAGAAAGCTTTATAATCTCGAAATATTGAAACAAATTTCCGAGAAATAGTGAGATAAACTTTAGAGAAATATTAAGATAAATTTCAGAGAAATATTAAGATAAATTTCAGAGAAATTCTGAGATAAATTACAAAAAATATTAGAATAATTTTCATAGAAATAATTATATTAATTTCAGAGATGTATTGAGATAAATTTCAGAGAAATGTTCAGATAAATTCAGAGAAATGCTGAATGATTAAGAAAAATATTAGAATAAATTTCATAGAATTCATGAGATTAATTTCAAAGAAATATTGAGATAAACTTCAGAGAAATATTGTGATAAATTTCAGAGTCATATTGAGATAAATTTCAGAGAAATATTGAGATAAATTTCAGAGAAATATTGTGATAAATTTCAGAGACATTGAGATAAATTTCAGAGAAATATTGAGATAGATTTCAGACAAATGCTGAGTGATTCAGAAAAATTTTAGATTAAAATTCATAGAATTAATGAGATTAATTTTAGAGAAATAATGAGATTAATTTCAGATAAATATTGAGATAGATTTTAGATAAATTTTAGAATAATGTTGAGATAAATTTTAGAAAAATGTTGAAATAAATTTCAAAAATGTTGGTGATAAATTTCAGAGAAATATTGAATTCAATTTCAGATAAATTTCAGAGAAATGTTGCGATAGATTTCACAGAAATGTTGGGATAATTTTTAGGAAATGTTGAGTGAAATATTGCGATAAAATTAAGAAAAATGGGATAAATTTCAGAGATATATTGAGATAAATTTTCAGAGAAATGTTGAGTTTAATTTGAGAGAAATTTTTAATAAATTTCAGAGAAATATTGAGATAAATTTCAGAGAAATGTTGCGATAAATTTCACAGAAATGTTGAGATAAATTTCAGAGAGTAATACAAAAAAATAAGGCCAGACAGTGCATGTTCACTTTGGAGCTCAGTATTCTGATATTCTAGGGATACCAGAATATTTTTGACCGAGTGCTTCTTTTTAGTGCAAGCTATGTATTATGATGTAAACAAAAGCAAAGAAATTATAATATTGATTACTATTCTATAATATTTATTCAACAATCTTCTTTTGTCATACAGGCTATCCCATTTGATAAAGCTATCATTGACTGCATAAACAAGTACAATCATACAGCTTTAAACGTGGCCTTACAAAATGAAAATTATGGAGTTGCGACAGCATTGATAGAGGCTGGTGCCAAGGTTGATGTGGCAGATGACATCGGTTATCCAATCCATTATGCAATGAAGAAACAAAATCTTAGGTAATTGTAGTTTTCAGACCATTTATAAAGTTATCAAAAAATCGGGGAATATAATATAAACAAAAAGCATGACAAATATATATTAAGCAACTGATATGTAACACACAAACAGAGAGGCATTTATATGGATGGGTGACCCTAGTTTATCCACCCCTAAATTTGGTCCACTACATCATTCGTTTGATTTGCCTACCTTAGCAAAGTTTGACAAAATTGCCATGATTACCATTTGTTAATTAAACTCCATTTTCAATAATTAGATGGTTTATACTTTGATTGTGTAGTTTTAAAATTATTAAGTTTTCTTTAAAAAAAATGTTACAATTTTCTTTTCTTCTACAAAATGTTTCTACAAATTTTCTTTATCATTTATGAAAAAATGAAAATCCATGGGAATATTCCTTTAAGCTTTGCTGATTATTTATGAAGATTTATTTACAGTGCTACCTGTAAGTTTTGCACTTGCTTCCCCAACTTCCATTGTATGTATAGGAAGTTATGCAGAAGTAATTTAGCAAATATTATTGGAATTATATTACAGGATTGCTCAAGCTATTTTTGCTGCTCATCAAGATGTGAATAACAGCAAGTGCAATAAACACGGTGCCACAGCTCTCCATTGGGCCAAAACTGTTGAATTTCTGGAGTTGGCCCTCAAGTATCCCCACAATATCAATGATGTTAGCAAAACCGGCGATACTGCACTTCTCATCATGGTACAAAGACTGAGGGCAGACTGCGCGCAGCTGCTGTTGTGTTCCGGAGCTGACCCCAATGTTCAAGGTCAAGGTGGTGATACCCCTCTTCATGTTGCTGCACGGGTGAGTAATTATCAATTTGCAGCCCAACACACTCCCCAGTGTCTCCCTCTGCAAGGATGAAGCAATCTTCACTCACTTCAGGATAGGCCATACCCTATTTCTTCATACTCCTATATTTTCATTGGCTCTCTTCTTTTCACCCACTGCAGTTCACTTCTCACACCCTCTTGATGACATAACTCTAATATACTACTCACACCTAAAATACACTGTGTTTGCCATATTAACTGTATCATGGTCACATGGCCTGTCTTCTCATTCTATCTCCAAGGAAACTAGAAAAACCTGCTTTTATTGTCTTCCCAGCTCCTCAATAGATATGTTAATATGTCAAACTACAATATTATTTTTACCTTGAGATGTTTTTTGGGACGGACAAATAACAAAAATATTAAGAGTATCTTCCACTTTTATTCTAACAGCAAAACAACTTGGACTTGGTGAATGCCTTGATTGTCTTTGGAGCAGATGTAAATGTCAGGAATTTCAAGGGGGAAACCCCACGTCATATTGCCTCCACTCAACTGGCTAACACATTGTCAAGTTTCATGGGTGAGTCTTTCTTTAGCTTTGTCTCCACCAGTGGTGCAACAATAGGTTGGGAAGGGTGGGTAATGCCCATGGGGCCTGATATTTGGGGGCTCGAGCAATGAGACTGCAGTACGTTTGTTTTAGGACGCGAGCTACAAATTTCCGATCGCTTGGAGGATTTTAGTTGCGCTATTAATTTACTTACACCTTCAGTTTAACGCTTTGGAAATTTCACCATTTGTTCTTTTAAGTTATTTTTGTATAATTTAACCTCTCTGGCACTATTGGCCTTTGTTCCATTATTCCATTAATCAGCTTTTTTCATGCTTCATGCATTGTTTGTATTTCGAAGATTACTGGAATGGAACTAATGTTAAAAGCTTTGAGTTATCACTGCAACGGCTTCTGTTTTAAAATGTGTCATTAAAAAAATAAAAAAAAATTGTGAGGGGGAATTAGTTTAGCCCCAAATCATCATGTCAGAGGGTGCTTTGCAGTCTTTGATGCTCCCACTGTCTCTCACTGTAAAGTTTGAGATTCAGAAGTAAGTTTGTAAACAGCCTGTACAGTAACATATTTTGATAAACATTGTTATAATACCAAGAGCTTAATTTTGATCAGTTCTGAGACTTTCCTTATTAAAAGTTATTACAATAGCTTGTTTTATTGCTATTCATTATATTTTCATTATAGGTTAAAAATTGTTTCATCACATTCCACCAACAATGAACCCCTCTGATGGTCATTTTAATTATTCTCTTCAGAATAACAACAGAATTATCAAAAATAGATGACCAGCATATAAATCATTTCTTTATAAAGCTCTGAATAAGATACATTAATCTTCACAAGCAAAGTGGATCTGTGATGTTACTTCCTGTTTTCAGAAACCACTCGTTTAAGATAATGTTGTTTATCAACATGATGATGAATTATCTGGCAACAAGATTAATCGTATGAGGACCAAGAAAGTACTAATTTATGCATGTTCAAACACAACCTATTTCATATTTTCAATTGTTCAAGATAATTTTGTATTTACTTCAAGTTATATCTTACCTTCCATGCTATAAATATGCAATCTGGTCCAATAATCTGATTCTCACACTCTTCTAACCGACTTTAAAAACGTAGTTACCAATCCAGCCCTAACGTCCATAATACCTAACATCCCTCACTGCTTTTCAGCGCATTGCTGTCACAACATCGCTGGAACTGGCCGAAAAATTTATGTTCATTTTCACCTTTTTCTAACAATTTTTATCCTTACAGCTCCTACCATGCAGGTTTTTACACTGTTTGGCATTTTCTTCTAGCCTTTTCAAGTCACCTGAGGTAAGACGGGTGGTCATGGGACCGCAAAATATTCGGCCCGACTCACAGGACTTTCCCCATTAAGCTTACACTTAAGTTGAGAGTGTTTTCGTTTCCATCCGTACGAAACGGGTGGCTAGAACGAGAGGGTCTCACTCTCGCAGCTGATGTTTTTAGTCCCTAGAGCACCTGGTGTGCTAGTTAAGAGGACCCCATTCCCTTGGGTTAATGTGTTTTTCACCCCAGGCCCCTGCCCTACCACGAGGATAGTCTAGCATCATACTGTGCATTGGTATTAAATTGTTAGGATGTCTTCAGTTCATATTCTCATATGCATTAGGCCAACTTCTCGTTTTGATGTTGGCGAATGCGCAGGATGTCAACATCACCACAGGGTGAGTGAGAAGTCGGCTATAGCCAGCTCCAAGGAGCTACAGTTATTACAAGAGAACCTATATTTTATTTTACATTACCATACATATTGTGAGTTCACTTTTCTTGCATATAATTAAGACAGACTTGAAATTTATGAGCTCGGTTTATGGGGCACTGGGGGGACCCTAGGGAGTGTCCCTTGCGCCCCCTTTTCAAAAGAATTCACCTTTTCTTTTTATCTCTACAGACAAAAAGTTCAGTGGTTTGTGTTTTCTACGCTACCCCTGTGCATATAAAGAATTTATATTTTGTGCATTTTCTCGGTTTTCAAAAGTTTTCAGATTTTAAGTCTTAATTCATTTTTCTGGTGTACTAAATTGCTGTGGCTTGCCGCATACCATATTTGACATCTTCCACAGTTCTGTCTCACTTGCGTAAGGGTCGTAAATACATCCCCCTTGGTGTAAGTATATATTTTATAAGCGCCATAAGAGGCATTCCTAATTGAATATCTACGCTCCATTATAGTCTCTGAGAGTTTTCTACTTACGCCACGACCCACGGCTCAACGATACTGAGCCGCGGAGGTCTGAGGCAGTAATCTACTTTGTTAACTTATACTGACTTACCCCCCAGGGGCCCCCGACTCGACACTACTGAGTCGACAGGGCTGCTGGCAGAGGTCTGTCAGACGTAAGTTATTTCTGAAACTATATTGATTAGCTAAGTTGCGTCTTAATTACGAAGCTTATAATAAACCACATAATACTAGCGCCCATTCTCAACAATACTGAGTCAGTGGGGCGCAAGTAGTGGTGGGTGACTTCTTGTAACACCGCTGTGGACCACCGTTCCATGTAGGGAGCGGTAGGACCACAACGGGGGGCATCTTAAGTAAGTTACAAGTAATTTCTCGGCTCGCTGTAGAGCCATTAGATTACTTCCACAAGTCCGCATGGCTCTAGTGTACGGCTCCACGGCACGGGTTCGCTGCTCCATATGGGTCCGTGGGATGGCTTTACAAGTCCATTGCACGGCTTCGTATGGGTTTATACGGCTCCGTATTAAAGCTTTACGGGTCCATACGGCTGCAGTGAATGGGTCCTTGCGGTCCCATGGCACGGGTCCATGATACCGCCTAAGGCTCCATACGGGTCCATTGCACGGATCTGTATGGGTCCATATTCAAGCTTTATGGGTCCATACAGCTCCGGCCTCTTCATCAACCTCCACAACCAAATAAAAGACTAAATCTCAAACTACACCTCTATTTATACTGATGGCTCCAAGGAAGGCGACAAGACAGCTGCTGCTGCCGTCATCCAAGACATCACCCCTCCCCCTATCCCATTTTCCAAAACCCTTTCTGACATCAAACTGCTTATCGCTTCCCTTGTTCGTGACTGCTGGCAAACCTCATGGGACTCCCAAATTGATAACAAACTCACAAACCCACCATCCACAAACTCTCCTGTGCCGACAACATCCACATTACCCGCTTTAGAATAGGTCACACCCACCTCACTTACTCCCATCTCCTTATTGGCTCCCCACCCCTTTGCAACAATTGCCATCCTCACAGTCGACCACATCCTCCTTGCTTGCATCCTGTACAACCTTCCCAAAGCTTCCCTCGCTCCCCACAACTCAAAAGCCGAGCTCTTCCAAAAAAGACCTTTGAATAAAATTATCTCCTTCCTTCATCATGCTTCCCTATACAACCATATTTAGTCCTCCTCCCCCACCCCACTCCCCCTCCCCCTTCCTCTACTTTTGCCCCTTTTTTCACCCATGCACTTCCTCTCTCGATCCCAGTTTTCTGGCTTTTAGTTCCCGTGTTTCTCTCAATCTTTCCCTATTTTCTATTCTTCCTACCTCTGGAATGATCTAACCTCTCAGGCACAATTTGACCCTCGCTGTTGTGGTGCCATTAAACCATTATCAAATAAACAAACAAACCGGTGAATGGGTCCATACAGCTCCATAGTTTTCGAACAGGATAACGTACAGCGTACGATAAACATGGAAGTGCCACGGCTTTACGGGGCCATTGAAGAGGCCCTTACGTCCCAACAGGACCCACACAGGATAACGTACAACATACGGTAAACCTGAAAGTGTACCCACCAGCAGCACAGCTGCTTAGTAAAGCGGCCTGTAGCCATTAGCTACAGAGTTCCGCGGACGTTATTCTTACCGGGATTCGTACTGAGTACGACAATATAGTGCCCCCATGTAGCCACTAGTTTCATGGCTCCGTGATGAATTGAATTTAACTGAGTTAACGACTTGTATAGTATACACAGTACGTTATCACTAATGTGAATTAAAACCCCAGTAATTGGGCTAACGGCTCGTATGGTATGCGTAGTAACGTTAAACCCCTTTTAAAAAATTTACATAAGTTAGTTTTTTTGGCATAGGTGGCAGCTTTAGACAGTTTTTGGCAACGGCACATAGTTTATGCTATACGTTAATACGTTCATTAAGCTGTTTCACGTGGCCCGCAGCTCCACGGCTTGTTAGTTAACTACCTGTACAGTGTCGGTAATAGTTTTCTTCACATCCGTAACCATCGACTCCGCAGTCCCAAGGTTGTTACAACCTGCTGAAGTTAACATACGCCGTACGTTAACACCATATTCAATCAACTTTACACAAGTTAAGATGCTGATATGAGTAACCAGTGGCAATGTAGTTCCACAACTACAACAGCCTGTTTCAAGTTGATGGCGCATATAGTATATGCAGGACGTTAACATAAGTTCATAACTGGACAGGCTGTAGTCGTCTGCCCCACGGTTGCAAGAACCTGTTTAACGTAATGGCCCATATTGCTTACAGTGCACGTAATAACACCATTTTGATTAACCTTTTCAGGCAAAATAACACCTCAGACACGGCTTTGGAGGCCCATAACAGAGTCCAGGAGTTTCTAACCAGGGAATCTTTCTCGTTGTGTTGTCTGTCTTTTTGATGGATGTTTCCTACTTTCATGGAACTAGGTCAGCCTTCAGGACATTTACCTGCCTTCCATGCACCACCGCCAGCAGCGCTAAGAGAACATGATCACGGATCTGTCGTCTTGCCTCAGTGGAACTCCTACAGGATGGGCATGCTTACCACAGGTGACCAGAGCTATTTGGCCTCCCGGTAATCCCGCTCCACTTTTTTTTTTTAGATGGTGGTCACCCAGATCTATCCATGTCCGTGGATGATCATCTTAGAGTGGGGAGCACATTTAACATGGTCCCCATTCCGATTCTCTGCTTCCTGACTCCTGACCCTTTGCACCACGGGTTTTTGGAGTCGAACTAAGTCAGCCTTCAGGCCTTTCACCTTCGTGCTAAGAGAACATGATTCGTCTTGCCAATCACAGGATGGGGGACTCAATATTTGGCCTCCTGGGTTACACCTTTTCCGATTCTCTGCTTCCCGACTCTGCGGGTTGGTACCAGGGTAATATTAGCGATGTACTTAGCAGGGCGATGTACGACCGGTAGGACCCATTTGGCCCAGCCAACTGTGGTTCCCTAGGCTGCGCAAACACTCTGCAGACTTCTTGCATGAGCTTTAGCTTTGTATGCATGCCTTGCTTGCTCTGAAAAAGCTTTATCTCAGTGTGCATGCCATGCTTGCTCTGAAGAAAGCTTTAGTTATGTGTGCATGCCATGCTTGCTCTGAAGAAAGCTTTATCTCAGTGTGCATACCATGCTTGCTCTGAAAAAAGCTTTAGCTCTTTGTGCATGTCATGCTTGCTCTGAAGAAAGCTTTAGCTCTGTGTGCATGCCATGCTTGCTCTGAAGATAGCTTTATCTCAGTGTGCATGCCATGCTTGCTCTGAAGAAAGCTTTAGTTATGTGTGCATGCCATACTTGCTCTGAAAAAAGCTTTAGCTCTTTGTGCATGTCATGCTTGCTCTGAAGAAAGCTTTAGCTCTGTGTGCATGCCATGCTTGCTCTGAAGAAGGCTTTTGCTCTGTATGCATGCCATGCTTGCTCTGAAAAAGCTTTAGCTCTGTGTGCATGCCATGCTTGCTCTGAAGGAAGCTTTAGCTCTGTGTGCATGCCATGCTTGCTCTGAAGAAAGCTTTAACTCAGTGTGCATGCCATGCTTTCTCTGAAGAAAGCTTTAACTCTGTGTGCATGCCATGCTTGCTCTGAAAAAAAATCATATATTGCTTCCCTCCTCTATTTCTGCAAAGACCTTCCGCTGCTGCAGCACAACCTTCAACACTCACATATTAATAGAAACAGAGACCTGTAGCATGATTGTAAGGTTACTTAAAGAGAGATAGACCAATAAGTTGTTTTGGTGAATTTTTCAGATATTCATGGACCTGCTTTGTCTCCTAAAATGAAAACATGTTATTGTTTATGAATCTTAGATAACTTATTGGTATAGATATTGGTGTTAGAGATGTTTTGTAGCAAGAAGCTTTCTTGAATATTTTAGAATCTAGAAAATTGTGCCATCACTTCTACAGTATGTCTAGTGCCCCTTTAATCCATCATTGCCAATGACAGCTAATTTTAGCCAATTGAATATTCCCTCTGATGTGCTATGTGTATGCAATACAATCAAACTCATATCTTATGCTCTTTCAACAGATTCCATTCAAGGTAAGGAGGCTAAATGTTTAGTGTACAGTATGTTAATTGGAAGTAGATTGACGTACACCTCATTTCAAGAATCACCAAGTCGGGCTTATACCTGACACCTCTAAAATTTCACAAATCCTCAAACAATTTTGCTTATTTTCATGTATAATCAAGACTACCAGCTGTTAATTGTTAATTATTAAGAGATACAGTGGCTCAGTGGTTAATGAGTCATGCTTGTATGCGAATGGTACTGATTCTCACTGTGACCCCTGCCATCTGCCCTTCAGGAAAACACTTCACTCTGCATGCTCCAATTCACTCAGCTATAAAATGAGAACCAGCACTGCTGGGAAGTTGACCTGTGATGAACTGGCATCCTATCTTGAGGGAGTCATGTGCTCTCATCCACTTATGCCAAGGAAACCGGGGATGAGCACCGGCCTGATGGGCCTTGTTTGCCCTAGTATGGATTTAACTTAACTCTTCTACAAGTAGGAAAACAAATTGCATAAACACATGGAACACAAAGAGCTAAATTTCTGATTCTTTTTTAAATTTTCTTTAACATAAATAAACTTTCATTGTTTTAAGCAATCAATTTGCTTCTTATTTGTACCCTTTTGTACAGAACCATAAGTTTTATGTGATGACAAATGTGTTCATTTGAATACTGAATCAAAGAAACGGAAGGAGATCAAATAGTGTACGGAGCAATATTTTAAGTTGGGTAGTTTAGTAGTATTGTATGAATGAGGGATCAGGTGTGGGATTAGGTTTTATAAAGCTGTTAATTTCAGGGCATCCTTCACTTTCTTGTATTCAAATAGATTGAAATTCACCCTCTTCCCCAGGAGCACTGTCATTAAAAAAGTTACTGGGTAGGTAAAAGGTTAAATCCATCTGCGCCTTTAGGCCCATAGAACGGTGCTTATCCCTGGTTTCCATGGCGCAAGCAGATGAGAGCACATGACTACCCTGGACAGGATGCCAGTCCATCGCAGATCAATTCTAAGTAATTCTGGTACTCATTTTTTAGCTGAGAAGTCTGGAGCAAATGGAGTAAAGTGTCTTACTCAAGGACACAGTGCAGCACTTGTTGCAAGGATCAAACTCTGTACCTTTCACATACTAGCAAGACTCCTTAACTACTACACCCCTTATGATCATCCAAGTGCATCTTATTTCAAAACAACTTAAAGATTGTTCTTTTCAGGATTTTCTGTACTTTCAAAGAGCTTGTGAAACAGCTTAAAACAACTTATTCCACCTGATCTAATTCTTATCCTCCATTTTCTATCTTAACTTCCAATCCTAGCTTTCCTTTTTTATCTTTATTTGCACCTTTATTATTTTTATTTTTGTTCTCTCCTTCCTATCCCCTCTCCCTCTCCCAACCATGTCTGTCCTAAATATGGCACCTTTAATTTTTAACACCCTCTTGGCACATTTGACTCTTGACTGTCAGTGCCGTTAAACATCAAACTAAATCAAGCTTGTTGGACAGAAAATCTATGTAGTTTTCAGACTTCTCTAGCTTTTCACATTGAATGTATTACATGTAAGCTTAAAGTTGTCAAAAATCCCTAACAAAACAAAAGTTGGAAATAAATTGAGGATTTTTAAGATTTGATACTTACTGTAAGTCTGGTTTATATCATTTGGAATTTACAATGTTGTGTTCCCAACAATACAAAAATTCTTCTATAGGAATTTCCAGAAATTATTTAAGTTTTAAATTGGCAGCCTCTGAATTTGTTCAGAGGGATACTGTAACTTGCATTTTGTGTTCAGAATAAGGACCTTTATAACTGCAATTTACGATGGTATATTAGTGCCATTGAGAAAGAAAGTCTGGACTGTTTATGAAGAAAAAATTGTCTGCTTTGAAGAGAAAAATAGTTTGCTTTTTTAGAAACATATGTTAATTAGTAATTACAGATTGTTTTTAAAATAGAACCAACTTGTTTAAGTATCTTTGATCATTGGGAAACCCCATGCACCCAGACGAATTATAAGACCTATGTCAGTTACTCTGCTCTGTAATGGTAGACTGGACACGTAAAAGTTAGTTGTTCAAATAGTAGACTAAAGCAGAAAACAATGGACATTAAGTCATTTATAACAGATGATAAGTTTGATTAAAACAAATTTTGGTAAGAATTCATGGAAAAATAAATTCACATACTCATATACAGTACGTGTATAGTATGTGTGCGAGTACAAAAGGCTGCAGAGTATGAGTACAGAGGTCATGAGTATGAGAACTTGCATTTCAAATTTGGCTGTATGAGTACAAAAAATTGTACACGAATACGAGTATTTACTCGAGTTACTACAAGTCTGGTAGGTATAGTGGTGGTTATGGTGTTCTAATCCATTTGACCATTGTGAGCTCAGTGTTCTCGCCATTGTGTGTTCAAATAGTTAATCAGTTTGAAAACTTTGGGATGTTTAATGGATAGTTAAGTAGTCAAGCACAATCGTGCTGTTTCTTCAAAGTACTATTTGTATATTTGTCCTCTGTCATTCAAGATTGACAAATGCAATCATCAAACTAATCCTTTATCACTGAAGCAAAATGGGGTTAAATTTCCCTAATTTAACATCTGATTTTGCTTTTGTTTGATCTTCTCCACACATGTTTATTGTTTATGATCAATTTGTTGTTTATTTGTTCATTAGTAGTTTTACACCCTTTGTCAAAGTTATTGTATCTTGATTATGATATTAATCTCTAATGTTTAACATTTATATATCATAATGTGATACATGTATGTTTTGGATGTAGCAAAAGTAATTGTAGATTCTGTACATATAGATTTAGTTTAACTCAATTTTACTGCTGTTTTGATGTTGTAAGATATCAATGGATTGATCAGTTTTCACTGTAATTGACAATACCTACATACCTTCTAATAACTCACATGTTAATCATGTTTTGGTTTATGAGTTATATGATACATCTTTATTAATGTGCTAAAAGAAAGCTTAGTACATTGTTATGTTGATAAGGTTTGGTCATTTCAAGTCAAGGGAAGCATATACAATGATGCCATAACCAGAATTCAACAACTGCAAAGATTAATACATCCAAATTATTTCATTTTAATTCACTCTTTCACCTCATTTTAGATCAAACTATTTGAGAAATCTTGTCATCAGATTAACATCTTTGAATTGCCTTTTAAATATGTCGTAGTTATATTTCTTTGTTGTTATTATCTCCTTCTGTATTTTCACTGTACCCTAATGTTTCTCATAACCAGGCCTTAACCCTTACTCTACCAGCACTTTTTTGAAAATGCGCTCGGGAGGCGGGGCCAAAGACGGGTCACCCAAAACGGCGATAATATCGCTGCGTGGTAGAGTAAGGGTTAATCAAGGCGTGATTATTGAAGGGTCCTTTGTCTTCCAGGCAGAAGAGTCGGGCCCTTCAGCTTTCGTGACCGCTGGGCGCCCACCGATCATGCTGCCTATATTTTCGGGTTGGCGATATGTCGCGGGTTGATTAACCCTTACTCTACCAGCACTTTTTTGAAAATGCGCTCGGGAGGCGGGGCCAAAGACGGGGCACCCAAAACAGCGATAATATTGCTGCGTGGTAGAGTAAGGGTTAAAAGTTTAGGCCTACCTTCCTTGACATTCAGTCTTATTATGATTTAGGTGCGTCAACTTTGCTTATGCCAAACCTAGCCTCAGATATGCTACTTTATATTGAACTGCCAAGACCATCAATTCAAATCTCAGTTTTTGAATGTGGAAACATATATTTAAAAAAATTACTGATTCACTTGCAAGCTGTCATAACTCCTTCAACACATGGTATAAATGTACTAAAAATGTTCTTAAAATATATATAGTTTGTAATAGTATTTTTGGGGTAAGAGTTTTTTTTTTTATTGATAATGCATGTGGTGTCAAGCTAACTAAATGCACTTCGGCAAGAAAGGTTTCAAAGTGGGATTAAAGAATGAAAATTAAAGATTAATGTTGAGGTGTAGTGTTGATATGTGTATTTGATGCATGGACAAAGGACTTTGTCACGAGTAGAATGACTTGATTTTAGGAGGGTCATTCGCGAGTGCAAAGTCATTTAAACTGTGCATTAAATACACATATAAACACGATGCCAAAACATTAATCTCTTTACAAAATGTTCTTGTTAGGTTGCTCAAAAATGCAAAAAAGAATGAAAAACGGAAAATTTTACGTACAATTTGTTTTCTTTGTTAAGAAATTCACCTGTTGCAAAACTGGACTAAGCCAAACACTGAAGGTCATGTATTACGTGAATTTAATGCACAGGTCGTGACAATGCAAATGTTTCATTGAAATTTGATACCCATTTTCAATACATGGTTTTTATTTTTTCCTACTGAAAAAACATGATCATACAGGACTAAGACTAACAACTGGTATAATTTATTGGGGTTTTCTTCTGTATGCAGCAAAACCCAGTTCTTTATTGATTTTGGGGTCTCTTTGGGTCCTTCCTTAGCATTAAACTCTGGTAGAACTTTCTTGGATCTTTTACGTAACTGATAGTTCAACTGTAATTCAATGAAAAGTCATAAAATAGACAGTTTATTTCTTCAAAATATATTCATCTTCCTGTCTCAAAATTATAATGTTGAGTATTGTGATTTCAACATAAACAAATATATGTATGAGACCTGCATGGAAGAAATTTAAATTCAAAAATCAAAAGTTCTGTAAACATTTTGTCACTCCTATTTGTAAAAAGGGTGTCACTCCTAAAGGGTGACTACAGTTTGCCTTGTAAACTATAGGCCAGTGAGTCTTACTAGTGTTGTGTGCAAGGTCATAGAGTTCATTGTTAAGGATGTTGTACTAGATCATTTACTGGTCAATAGTTTCTTGAATTTGTCCCAGCATGGGTTCTTACCTAGAGGTCTTGTGTTTCTAATTTATTGGAGTTTCTTGATGATGTTACTAAACTAGTTGATTCTGGTCAGGTTCCATTGGGCAAGCTTATGATGAAAACAAGGGTGCTTGGTGTGGAGGGAAAGTTTGCCAGTTGGATATATTCTTGGTTAGTTGACGGGTCACAAAGAGTTGTTGTTAATGGTTAAGTATCTCCATGGAAGAAGGTTACTAGTGGTGTTCCTTATGGTTCTGTATTGGGTCCGCTTCTTTTCCTAATCTACATTAATGTGTTTCCCTTGGCTCCAGGATTTGTAAATTTGCTAATGACACTAAGCTGTACAGGATTGTTGATGATGCTAGGGATTCTTCACTTTTGCAAAGTGATATGGATAAGTTAGTTTCTTGGTCCCAAACATGGCAGATGTCATGCTTGTAAATACAATATCTAAAGAACGATAAACTGGATTCAAGTCATATGTCATACACAGATTGTCCATGGTCCGTAGATGTGCCCTATTGTTTTTGGTGATGATGTCATGCATATTAATGAGTATGCAGGGCTTAATGTAAAATTTTGAAATGTCCATATTATAACAACCACATATATGTTTTGTTTCACATTTGGTACAGTTATGATGTTTGCTAATGTGTACATGTTCATGGTATAAAGTATGCATAGTGGGCTGGGCTTAAAATGATTTTGCTGAAAAAAGCTTGTATTCATGGTATCTAAAGAATGATAAACTGGATTCAAGTCATATGTGATACACAGATAGCCCATGATCTATGGATGTGCCTTATTGGTTTTGGTGGTGATACCATCCATATTAATGAGTAGGCGAGTAGGCGGGGCTTAACCTAAAATTCTTTAAATATGATACATGAACAACCATATGTCTGTTTTGCATCATACTTGCTATAATGATTTTGTTAATTATTGTTTACATGGTAGTGTTGTCAATAGATATGTCTATTTTATTGATCTGCATCATGCATGGTGGTCGTGGCTTATGAATAAATATCTTGGAACAAATATTTCATGATATGCAATGACGTGACAATTAATACGAAACTTGCAAATCAATCAGCAAATGAAAAAAAGCATCGGAACCACAAAACCTTTTGGTTGGGTTTTGTTACCTACATGTACATGTAACTCACAATAACTTAACATTCCATACAGGGCGGTCTGCAAATGTGGTAAAGGCTCTTCATGTGATCGGAGCAAAGAGGTGTAATCCTCCCACACCAGCATGCAAGGATGGATGCAGAGAGGGCGGGACTTACAACGGCTCCTCCCCTGAAGATGAACAAACCCCTCCTATTCTTTCTGATTGTGAAAAAAGTAAGTGGGTCACATAACATTTTGATTTTGTGAATTTGTAATTCGTTTGCTTGTAAGAGGCCTCACAAATGGATAAACTTAAAAATCCAATCCTTCCCCAAACCATTAAGACTGATATAACTGCTGTTTCCATGGTGGTGCAAGCACATGAGTGTTAGTGCCTCTCTGTGGAAGGGACGCATGATACCTCGCCAGCCACACTGGGGCTCATTTACAGCTGAGTAGATCGTAGCAACGTGGAATAAAGTGTCTTTGTCAAGGATACAATTACGGACTCATGCTTGGAACAGATCCCAATACCTTTTAAATACAAGTTTTGTCTTTTCCTATGTTTCTTCAGGTATTAAATCCGAATTCTCTAGATTCAGTCTTATGTCCGCCAACATACCAAGTACCGTATTTAACGTAATAACCGCCCAGGGCGCTTACAAAAATAAAATTGCACCACTTTTTAGGCCCAAGGTTTTTTCCTAATAATTGCCCATGCTCAGGCGGCGTATAGTGTGCTATTGGAATTACCCTGTACAAAACTGTGAACTGGTTATGTACTAGCCCCACAATAACCAACACGAAATCCTCATGAGCATTACACGCAAAATTAACAAATAATGTAGCAAAACATGGGTATTTGAAGTCCTCAAATTAATCAAATGAATTATGTTATCAGTCAAAACATGTTAGGTGGGTGCTTATTAGAGCAGGAGCGCTTATTACGTCGAATACCGTACTTTAAGTATTAGACGTCTCTAGCTTATAGTTTTTATATCAGTCATTAGTATGCAAATTTAAGAGCTAAAACCTGCATATTTTCTTCTTGGAATAAGATCAATATTTTACTTCCTTATCCTTTAGAAGTTGTTTGTTTTATTCTTTTGAACAGCCTATGATGAATTCTTCTCTTCAACTATTGACACCTTGGTGACCTGCGGGTCATTATTGAAGAGAAGTAGCAGCTCCGCCGACGAAACTGATTCACCAGCGCAAGAGGAACACTTCCGTGAGAAAGATACAGTTCTTTGTCTGGATGGTGGCGGTATTCGTGGTTTAGTTCTAATTCAACAGCTGGAAGCGATTGAAAAGTTTACTGGACAAAGAATTGTAGATTTGTTTGATTGGATTGCAGGGACCAGCACAGGTGGCATCTTAGCCATTGCTCTAGCATATGGTAAGTTTAGTCTAGTTTGAAATAAAATCATGTCTTTCTAGTAATAATAGGGTTTGACTTATGGTACCAAAGGTGAGGGAACAGGGAGATATGGCACCCAAATTAAAGATGTTTTAAGAAAATATATTAATATTGAGAAAAATAGTCAAAACATCAATTTCAATATTAAGATATTTATCAACGAGGATATTACCAAGCATGGATCTTCCCAGAAACAAATACTCTTTCATTTAAGAGATTCGTAGTAGAAATTTAAATGAATCGGCATTTTCCATGCCAAAAAATCCATATTTCTGACATTCTATTTCCAAAAGAATTATCTTTTGTCAAAATTCAATAAAGCAACATGCATACTGAGTGCCTAGATGGATGCATGCGCACCAACTACCCACAAAGGATTCATTTGGGGATGATTCCAGATGACTTTGCTTGGTTTCTGTTCAATTTTGAAACTTATATGCAAATTTATTGAAAACGTCACTGATGTATTCATGTATTGTCTCTGAACAGCTTGAGAAATATCTTTATATCTAAGAACAAGAAATCTATTATGTTCAATCAATAATAGGTTACTCTGTCAAGGAAACCAAGAAGATATATTTCGCACTAAAAGATGCTGTTTTTCAAGGAAGTAGGCCTTACCTCTCAGAGAACTTTGAAAACTTCTTAAAAGAATGTTTTGGAGAGACTTTAACCATGGACCAACTAAAAGGACCAAAGTGAGTGTTTTTATTGAAAGAATTACTGACAGTCTTGATTTGACTGACGTACTTTTATATTTTTGAATACCACATTTAACGTGATAAGTGCCTGACACTTACACAAATAGAATTGCACTACGTTTTAGGCCCAAAGTTTCTTCCTTATAAGTGCCCATGCTCCTGGGCCACGTACAGTGTGCTATTCGAACTGCATTGTGTAAACTTGTTCTATGCTATAGCCCCACAATAACCACCACAAAAATGTCTTCAAATTAATCAAATGAATTATGTTATCAGTCAAAAAATGTTGGGTAGGCACTTATTAGAGCAGGGGCATTTATAAGAGCAAGGGCGCCTGTTAGAGCAGGGGCGCTTATTAGAGCTGGGGCGCTTATTAGAGCAGGGGCACTTATTAGAGCAGGGGCACTTATTAGAGCAGGGGCACTTATTAGAGCAGGGGCACTTATTAGAGTAGGGGCACTTATTAGAGCAGGGGCACTTATTAGAGCAGGAGCTCTTATTAGACTCTTATTAGAGCAGGGGCGCTTTATTAGAGCAGGGGCGCTTTATTAGAGCAGGGGTTATTAGAGCAGGGGGCGCTATTAGAGCAGGGGCGCTTTATTAGAGCAGGGGCGCTTATTAGAGCAGGGGCGCTTGTTAGAGCAGGGGCGCTTATTAGGCAGGGCTCTTATTTATTAGAGCAGGGGCGCTTATTAGAGCAGGGGCGCTTATTAGAGCAGGGGTGCTTATTAGAGCAGGGGGCGCTTATTGTTAGAGCAGGGGCGCTTGTTAGAGCAGGGGCGCTTGTTAGAGCAGGGGCGCTTATTAGAGCAGGGGCGCTTAATATGTCGAACACGGTATAATGATTTGGATGCCAAGTAAGTCGATTCTCCTCGATGTTGTATTTAAGTGTGTATGATTTCGTAAGATTTACTGTAGTTTCCCCAATTTTTATCATTACAAAGATATTATTTTATATTTATTGGATTATTAATCATTTAATTGATTATTTTAGTGAAATGCCTTTTGTCAGTACAAAATTTGTTTCTGTTTATCAACAGAAGATTGATGAAAACTAATCTTAATCTTAATCTTAGTAAGAATTTAATATAGCACCGCTAGTATCAAAATAATAATCAGCCGTGCTGTACATGCACAGAATTGATACACATCCACATGCAAATACAAATATACGAACAAAAATAATAGCATAATGGTGCCAGTGAAATTAGGAATTATAGCACAATGTTAGTAAATAAGTTTTCAAACCTTTTTTGAATGAACGTATTGGTTATGTTTCTGAGATTTAATATGAAGGAATGACCAGGATCATTGTTTTTGACTTAGTATTTTATATTTGGATTGCTGTGATGATCTTAAGTTTCTAGAGGGGTCAAAAGGTCATCACAATATAGCCAATTCAACTCTAGCTTTGAACGCTTGTAGAATCATTTTGAAGTTAATGCTATGTTCGACCTTGAACCAGTGCAAATCTTCAAGAATAGGTGCACTATATATTTACATTGCAAAATGAAGAGGACTTACTCGCATGACCTCTTTTTTTCACAGGAAGCAATTTTTTTTCCTTAGGAGTAATTGTCCATCAATCATTTACAGTTAATGCACATTATTGCCTCAGGCATTATGATACAGAGCTACTTTTATCACCAGTTTGAAAACAAACTAATCACCAGTTTGAAAACAAACTAATCACCAGTTTGAAAACAAACTTCTCCCACTAAGACACCTAACACAGATGAGTGATTTCAGTCACAAAAGTGCCTTGATTATTCAGCTCTGGCTTTGTGTAATCTTATACACACAAATAACCTTGGGCTACTTGGCTGTGGTGTGCATGGGAATGGCAGATAAACAGCCACTGTTTTGAATGGAAACACAATACACTAAACAGGAAGTTGGGTTGGTAATTGTCATAATTGAGCTTCCAGGATTAACTCAGGTGTTGGGTGCAGGTAAGTTTAAACAGAAAATTAGCAAATGTAACAAAACTCGAGTATTTTTAAGTTTTTAAATTAATCAAACAATTTATGTTATCAGCTATAAAATGTTGGGTGAGCGTTTATTAGAGCAGGGATGCCTAATACGTCAAATACAGTATTTGCATATTTTCTTGAATAGCTAGAACTGGAAATTTGAGAAGCTGTCATTTTTATCTTCAATGTTTAGAGTAAGTTCATGAAGTTTTAAACAATCTTTCATTGCAGGATTTTGGTTCCTGGCTGCATCAGTGATCGTAATCCTCCAGCCCTGCATTTTTTCAGGAACTTCCCGCCCCCAGAATGCTCCTCCTCCAAAGCTGCAGCGTATTTTCCAGGCTACCAACCCCCACCTGAGCCAAAAGGTACCTAAAGATGATTATTGTTCTTACAAATATGTTCTACAAATTTTTAATTTTCATTTGAAATGAAAGTTTGGTACCCAAGAAAAATAACTTATTTAGAAAGATTGTATGAACTAACATTATCTTTGGGTATGACAGTGATATTTTCTGTTGCACACATAGGATTATTGTAGAAGAAAATTATAACATTTGCAGTAAATTTCTGGAATTGTATTTCTGTATTTGCAGGACCAGTCATAAAGAAAAAAAAAAGCAAAAACAAATATTGTTACCTTTTAGAAATAGTTTTATTATAAAAAAAAGATTTCTAATATATCATGATTTTGTTCCAAAGGTTTTTGAAACGGCATCAGTAAAAGAAGCTTTAAAAAGTACCTTTTTACAGTCATTTTTCATGCACAGCTGTTTTTCTTGCAATTTGATTTTCTTTTGGTTCTCATAGAAAATGTTTTTCTAGCTGTCCATTAATACTTAAAGAAATGTTAGATTGAGGAAAGAAACAAATTGGTGAAAAAAGGGTGTTCATATTACATTTCAAAGATTTCACCATTGTCTTGAAAAGTGGCCTTACAGTGTACAAGTGTGATGTCATAATTAAGACATATTTATTGACATATTTAAGACATATTCATATTCAATATTCAAGACATATTTAATGTATTTTTTTTTGAATTAATTGTCTCTTACTAAATTAGTTTGTTTGTTTATTTGTTTGTTTTATTAATGGGATGGGAGTATAAACATTCACTTTGCAAGAACATGCTTTACCCATTTGCTTACACTCTAAATAAAATAAATCTTTGTTTTATAGAAACAATTGTGTTCAATGTGGAAGTATGAAATCACATTATATACTGCACTGGTCACTTTTTAACACACTGGTGAAATCTCTTGCAATAGCTTATAATATCTCCAGCTAAAGGAAATAAGGTATCAAAATGGTTTTTATTTGTTTCTTAAATAGTCCTCAATCATAGAAATAAAAATAATCCTTGATTAAAAACTTGATTAAAGTTGCAAATATTTGAATCCCCATTAGTTTTGTTAATCATGTGTTCATATGTACTTGGAGATGTGAAGAGTCCTGATTGGTTCACACCCATTGTTAAACCTCTACTGTAATGAGCGGTTTTGGTTTGTTATACATTGGTTGGGACCAAGAATTTAATGAAAGTTTCAGCATATGCACCAAGTTGTGGGTGAACTATTTTTGCTGTCATGTCATCGACAACAGGGCAGCCACACACGAGTGATCAACTGTTTTCTACTGTTTTGTATTCTGATGCAGGTTGTGATTGTTTGTTTGTTTCTACATTAGCTGGTGGCCTGTAGTATATATGTCGCAAAATATTTTTATGGGTGTATGATGAATAACTAGGCTTCAAGAAGGTCTAGGTCCAGGTCTACTACGAGTTATCGTACCCAAATCACATAGCTTTCCAAATATAGCGTTACCGATAAGTTGCGGCAAAATACGTTATTAAAGGCCTTGAAATTTTGAACAATGTCTTAGAAATAAAAGATGAATATAAAATGTATCATGTGTGATGCATTGCATATTAAAGGTGTAGGCTTACAGTCAGTCAAGTGTACTTTCTATTCAGGAAAGCTTGAACACACTGAGAATCTTACCATAATTCTGCAAATGCCACCGGCAGGACCAACCATGATAAATCAATAACGCATACTACCATGCATCCTATAATATACAGCAAAGACCCCTAACAGAATAACTTGATTGCTGTGCAAATATGAATCCTATTCCAGTTTCACATTCTGCAACAAACTTGAGATGTGTTACTTCTTGCTCCATGAATATGTTGTTTATATTACAAATAATTCAATTTATTTAAAAAATTATTTAAGTAAGTATAATATCCAGACATAGGCAATGAAATTCTCAGTGTACATGTAGATCATGGAAATTGGGGACATACGTGTGAAACTAGGAAAAAGGGGAATTCTAAATTAAAGGGCTTGAGCAAAAAAGGATGGCAGAATTTTTAAACAATATATGTCTAGATGCTATACCCACCAAGATATAAAGTTAATTCACATTCGTTCTTAATATGAAATCTACATTGACACTTTGAAAATGGGGATTAATATAAATGTCCACAATTTTAATGTACAAAATAAAATACCCACTTTTACACATTTAATTAAACTGCATCCTATGAAAGTGGGGAAAGATATCAATATCCACAATTCCAAGGTAAAAAAAAGCAATCCAGATACTCTTTTTGGTGAGCATGCGAAGCATAACGCGAACCTATGTATTTAAATGACGATTTCGTCCATACGGCCGGCCGTCTACAGTTTTTCCTGAGATTTCCTCAGAAATGTTAAAGTTTTTTGAGAATTCCTCAGAAAATGTTAAAGTTTCTTCAGAGTTCCTTAAAAAAAGTTATAGTTTCATCAGATATCTTTAAGGAAGGTTAGAATTTTCTTACAAAATGTTAAAGTTTTACAGAGACACTTAAGACAGATTGAAGACTAGTTTCCTTAAAAAAGTCTACAAAACATTTGATATTTCCTTAGAAGATAATTGTAAAATGATATAATTTTCCAATATTCTTCAGAGATCCTCAAGCCTCTGTCTCGTAGCACTGGAGATTTAAAATTCTAAAATTCTTCAAAATATTTGGGTACCAACGGTTGTATCAGGCATGATTATTAGACTCCGCCTTTATTATTGTGGTCATTTGCATAAAGTTGCTACAGTATATGAACTGACCAGACTTTTTTATTTATTATGCTCAGTCAGGGAGTGTTGCAGGATGTGACTGCATATGGATATAAGGAGGGATGCCATGTGGGACATGGATGGGGGCCATGCGGGACATATGATAGAATATATACCATGTGGTATACACCAAGGGCTATATCAGGCATAATTATTTGACTTTTTTTTCTTAATCAACAATTCATTTGCATTTAAGTTATTATATGAACTGACACTTTCATACATAGTATACTCGATCAGGGACCTATAGCTAAGATGAGACTTCTTATGGAACCTATGGGATGTCATGTGGGACATGGTGGAATGCCTTGTGGGACATGGTGGGATGCCATGTGGGACATGGCGTGGGATGCCATGTGGAACAGGGTGGAATGCCATGCAGGATATATGGTGGAATGCCATACAGGACAGGGTGGAATGCCATGGGATGGGATGTCATGTGGGACATGGGATGGGAACATGGGGTGGAATGCCATGTGGGACATGGGATGCCATGTGGAACATGGGATGCCATGTGGGACATGGGATGCCATGTGGGACATGGGATGCCACATGGGACATGGAATGCCACGTGGGACATGGGATGCCACGTGGGACATGGGATGCCACGTGGGACATGGGATGCTACATGGGACATGGGATGCCACGTGGGACACGGGATGCCATGTGGGACATGGGATGCCACATGGGACATGGGATGCCACGTGGGGCATAGGATGCCACGTGGGACATGGATGCCATATGGGACATGGGATGCCACATGGGACATGGGATGCCACGTGGGAAATGGGATGCCATGTGGGACATAGGATGCCATGTGGGACATGGGATGCCATGTGGGACATGGGATGCCATATGGGACATGGGATGCCATGTGGGACATGGGATGCCATGTGGGACATGGAATGCCATGTGGGATTTATTGTGAGATGCCATTTTTATAATTGGCTGGGTTAAATTATATGGGTGTCAATTTGCATGAGCGCGCGAACCCTGACGGTATTTACCAATCTAGTTAACCCTAATATTGCTGACTCGTTTGCTGACAGACAGAAATTTATTTTTCAAATTAGTCTTCAAAAATCATTTTGTGAAATAACTTTAGTTCAAGATATTTAGGAACATCTAGATTGCAAGACATTCCTCAAGGTATAGCATAGCAGAGCCAGTTTGGTCACTGAAACCCTGTTGGTTTGGTTGAATGACATTAAGAGGTCAATACAGATACCACTGTTATGTTTTAAATTCCTCTGTCAATTAAATAGTTGTAACCTTTTGTAGAAATAAGGGTAAAAGTGCTGGGAAATTTGTAACTTCAGGTACAATCATGATGAAGGGACAACTGACTGCAAAGTGCTGACTGGAGTGCTGGGGTGACTGAGCTAGCTGTGGGGTGACTGAGCTAGCTGTGGGGTGACTGAGCTAGCTGTGGGATGACTGAGCTAGCTGTGGGATGACTGAGCTAGCAGTGGGGTGACTGAGCTAGCTGTGGGGTGACTGAGCTAGCTGTGGAGTGTTAGCCACTATATCCTGATGGTGACTGGAGATTGCTGGGGTGACTGAGCTAGCAGTGGGGTGTCAGCCACTATATTATGATGGTGACTGGAGATTGCTGGGGTGACTGAGCTAGCTGTGGGGTGTCAGCCACTATATCATGATGGTGACTGAAGATTGCTGGGGTGACAGAGCTAGCTGTGGGGTGTCAGCCACTATATCATGATGTTGACTGGAGATTGCTGGGGTGACTGAGTTAGCTGTGGGGTGTCAGCCACTATATTATGATGGGGACTGAAGATTGCTGGGTCGGGTGTCAGCCACTATATCATGATGGTGACTGATTGCTGGGGTGAGCTGAGCTAGCTGTGGGGTGTCAGCCACTATATCATGATGGTGACTGGAGATTGCTGGGGTGACAGCCACTATATCATGATGGTGACTGGAGATTGCTGGGGTGCTGCTGGGGTGTCAGCCACTATATCATGATGGTGACTGGAGATTGCTGGGGTGACTGAGCTAGCTGTGGGGTGTCAGCCACTATATCATGATGGGGACTGGAGATTGCTGAGGTGACTGAGCTAGCTGTGGGGGTGTCAGCCACTATATCATGATGGTGACTGGAGATTGCTGTGGTGACTGAGCTAGCTGTGGAATGGCTGGGCTAGCTGTGGGGTGACTGAGCTAGCTGTGGGGTAACTAAGCTAGCTGTGGGGTGACTGAGCTAGCTGTGGGGGTGTCAGCCACTATATCATGATGGGGACTGGAGATTGCTGAGGTGACTGAGCTAGCTGTGGGGGTGTCAGCCACTATATCATGATGGTGACTGGAGATTGCTGTGGTGACTGAGCTAGCTGTGGGATGGCTGGGCTAGCTGTGGGGTGACTGAGCTAGCTGTAGGGTAACTGAGCTAGCTGTGGGGTGACTGAGCTAGCTGTGGGGGTGTCAGCCACTATATCATGATGGTGACTGGAGATTTCTGGGGTGACTGAGCTAGCAGTGGGGTGTCAGCCAGTATATCATGATGGTGACTGGAGATTGCTGGGGTGACTGTGCTAGCTGTGGGGTGTCAGCCATTATATCATGATGGTGACTGGAGATTGCTGGGGTGACTAGGCTAGCTGTGGGGTGTCAGCCACTATATCATGTTGGTGACATAATCAGTCTGATTCTGAGGATTAACTCAACAACCAAATATCATCTGGGAAACATATTGATTGAGCACTTCGGAAAAATTAAATGTCTTACATTTGTCAGTAACAGGATGCTCACTGTTACTACCACTGCCTTGTCCTTCCACAGGTTATGCACTCTCAATTTCTGGAATGCAAATATGAGATAGATACATTTTACAAATTATATGTATTCATTCAATTGTTGTATTCATATTACTACAGTAGATAACTTGATAGATTTCAAGGTTAAAAACTTTTGTATCTATGTATCAGGAAGAAGAAACAACTGCAATTATTGTGACATCTTTAAAATAAGAGAAATCCAATTGGTGCTGCAATTCGAAATTAACCAGAAATTACTCAACAGATGAACTTATGTTTTCTATTAAGTCTAAAAAAGTCATTTTCAGAACTGGGTGAGCAAACTTTTAAGCCAGTAAAAGGCCTACATGAGGGTTATACTCTACAGCAACTTGAAATTAATCTTACATATTAAACATTCATTTTTTAACAACTGAATTACCTTCATCTGAATGGATAATCAGCTCATCCAGACTTCAGCTCATCCAGACTCTTCTGCTCATCCAGACTCTTCAGTTTATCCAGACTCTTCTACTCATCCAGACTCTTCTGCTCATCCAGACTCTTCTGTTCATCCAGACTCTTCTGCTCATCCAGACTCTTCTGCTCATCCAGACTCTTCTGCTCATCCAAACTCTTCTGCTCATCTAGACTCTTCTGCTCATCCAGACTCTTCTGCTCATCCAAACTCTTCTCCTCATCCAGACTCTTCTGTTCATCCAGACTTTTCTGCTTATCCAGACTCTTCTGCTCATCCAAACTCTTCTGCTCATCCAAACTCTTCTGCTCATCCAGACTCTTCTGCTCATCCAGACTGTTTGTCCACGTTTGCTGATGATTTCAACTGTCCATAAGTGTTTGACAAGGCTTTTCTCCAATTTGTTTAACAGCTGATCATCAATGACATGTGACTTTCCATTGGTGATGTTGGTGTAATCTTCAAGTGTAATTTTAGACATTTCCCTTTGACGGCGGTGGTTGAAGACTATGATTTGAGTTAACAAGACTTTGATTAGTTCTTTCCAAGCTCTAATCTTCTCTGCAGCTGGAATGGTCTGATTCTGAGTTTTGCATACCTTTTTCTGCCATTTCCTTTAAATATTTGGACATTGTAACAATATTGGATGTCGATGGAAGTAGTTTTGGATTGTTTCACTTTTTTGATAAAGTGTACGGATGGCATGACATGAAATTTCCTCCCATCTTTCTTAGAGCTGGTGAAATGCTCAGCTTTTTTCTCCAAGACATCATTACCATTTACTAATGATTTGCTTATCTGAATCAAAGCAACTTTCTTTAAAGTGTGACCCAATTTGAGAGCCAAGCTTGGGACATGATACATGTGAGTGTCATCAAAACAGCTCATCACTCGTACTGCTTCCAAAACACTTGTAAATTTTGTTGGTGATATCAGTTGGCATTCTCCTGCCCTGAAACCAGTCATAAATTCTAAAACTAGTCTTGCAACTTCTCCCAGCCTACATCTGTGAGTTACATACATGAGTGAGTTCACAACTGGTTACCAAAGGCCGTGGCCATCTTGATATAATGTCCAGCACTGGATGCTTTCAGGACGTTAAACCTTGCTATGCTATCTAACCTTTCAGGCACAATTTGACCCTCATTGTTGTGATGCGTTAAGCCTGCATCAAACAAACAAACAAAGCACTCTTCACCTGTAAAGAACTTACACATTAGAAGGAATGTTGAATGACTTCCTGCTTCTCACATACAAGGAGTTTTGTTTTATAGTTTTTTTGGAGGAAATAGGTGCATAGTGTAAATGCATGATTTCCTGTACATTCAAACTACTTGAACTCCACCTTTTTTTAATCAAACTTTTGTGGCATGCGACAGCAACCTCACAGGAATGAAGATGCTAAAATTGTCAATATTGAGCTTTTTGACAATCAGGGATATCTTTAATTGCAGGTAAACCCCAATTGGGAGATATAAACACATTATCTCCAATTTTCACTATCTACAAGAGCACAGACACCTCAATTGGGTGCCTCAGGCTGCCAAAGGTAGTATAAGTCCTTAACTATACATCAAAACTTTTATTTAAGACTTTTTATCTTCCAATTGCTAGCTGTAGGAGCATGCTGTAGCCTGTTAAACATTGCATCTATTCCATTCTTAGGGTGTTCTTAGAGGTATTATTAGGTATGCTAAGTCTATAAGTGTAGGTTGGTGGAGAGAATGACATCATACAAATCCCCTAATCCGACATTTTAGATCTGAGAAATACTTTCACCCTCCGCTCAAAAGTACTTATATTCTTTCCAAAGCCTGAAATGGCTGTATTAGTAAGTATTGATAAATTACAGCAGCTGAAAGGATTTACATCATCCTGGACTCTAGTTTCCATTTTAGTGTCACAACTCTAATACTTTCTGCCAATTGAAAGGTGTGTAAATATACAAATATCCCCAATTTCTACCTTTTTACAAATGTTCCCTATGCAAAAAAAACACTTCTCTCTACCAATCCCAGGTGTATCCCCAGTTGGATGAAGTGAAATCATACATTGTCCACACCATTACAAAAATAAGGCATTTAACTTGAAATTCCAATCATGAATGGCAAAAACACCAGATCGATCATTATTCTAATGCTGTACTGACTACTATTATTTTTCCAACTGCTTTGAAATTTAGAAAATAAAATTGAGAAAATATAAAAATACAAGAAAGTAAAAAAGACTTACCCATTCATAAGTAGACTGTCGGTCTGGTTAGTTGGTTAAGCCTGGGCAACTGAAAGCTGATGTATTTCACATGTACAACCTCTGGATTTGCAAGTGGGAAACTTTTTGATAAAGATGGCGCTATGCATTTTGATTTATGAGGTCATACGTTTTCTCCCATGTAATTGGGGATGTCAATTCTTGCTTTGACTTGAAGGTACAGTCAAGATATTTGGATACATACCAGCATATGAAAAAAAGTGGGAAATTGGGGAAAACCTTAAAACAGGCTGATATTAAGAGGTAGCTACTTCACAGGCAGGAAGATGCTAAAATCGTCAATATGGAGGTTTTTGGCAATTGGGGATATCCCCAATTGCAGGTGTACATCTATCCCCAAGTGGAAGATGTGTAAACATGATTATGTATCCCCAAGTGGAAGATGTGTAAACATGATTATCCCCAATTTTCACCATCTACAATAGCACGCGTATATAACAGTTAAAGTATGTGCATTTGTAGTACTGTAGTAACACAATCATGCCACCATGAAAGGTCAGCAACTGTTTGTGTTCGTGGTTTTATATGTTCAGTATTCTCCCTTTTGGAGTGAGGTCTTAATACATATTCTCTAGGATTGGGTTTATGTCATTTATGCATTTCGATACCACTTCTTGCAAAAATGAATGCTATCTTTTGGCAGCGTTACATTTTTTCAGTGCATTTTTTTTTACTTCTTGATACTGTAAGTGATCAGATAGAGTTTTGTGATTACAGAGAGCATTGATATAGCTTTTCTCGGATGAGAGAATTTATATGAAAATTGGTTACAAATAATATAGTTATCAAACGTTTCTTCTAATCAGGCACAGTTTGACCCTTGCTGTTATGGTGCCGTTAAGCCCTCATCAAACAAACAAACAAACATTCTTTTAATCTCATTGGCAATTTATTCTTTAAGATGGAATGATGGCTTAAATAAAGCTCGTAATCAATGCATATAAACTAGGTTAAAATATAGGTTAATCCAGCTGATTAACCATAGAAGGAGGAGGGGGCTAAAGCTGGATGCACTCGGGCTACACCCCCTCATGCATCGTTTGCATTTACCCCCATTCTATTACCCATAGAAAATTATAGTTTAACCTTTAGTTTACCTTTGCCCCCCAGATCATTGGTGTGGCGTGCAGCAAGATCCAGCGGAGCAGCTCCCACCTATTTTCCTGCAATGGGAAGATTCCTTGATGGCGGTCTTATAGCAAACAATCCAACACTGGATACCTTGACAGAAATTTCAGAGTACTACATGGAAAGACAAAACAAGGTAAGACAGTAGGAAAAGGAAGCAACATTGTTAAGTTTAGGTTTTGCTTGCTGATTTTGGCTCCAGAAATTTTTGAAACTTTTTTATTTGCCTGCTTATGATTTGTAAAATTATTTTTCTTTTCGTTAGGTAACAATTGTACTTCTTGAGTTAATGGGTGTAAAGTAATTGAAATGATAATCAATTGATTGTAGTTTGCATGGACATAATTATAGACCTTTTCAAATTTAAATCAGCAATTTCCAGAAAATCAATTTAAATAATGTCATACCGCCAAAATTTATTTATCCATAATGAACTAATGGTATTCTTGGGGAATCATCAATACTGGGGGATTCTTGGCTGTCTATACAATTCATGCACGATGTGGGACCAAGCGCATGAAAAACATGCTTTCATACGTGTGTTATACATGGAGCTAATATGCACACACATCATTGTTTACTAATTTCCCCACCACCTGCAGTCGATTGGGAAAAATCCCCCAGAACTTGATTAGTCAAAAGTACTGAAGAAATCATGTTTGGCTAAAATCGGTTTGAAAAGGTCTATTATAAGAACAATAAAAAGGTTAATTACTTTTTTGATCCAAAAGGTACTGTTTCCTAGAATCTAAAAATAACAAAATAATAAAAATTTACAAGTACCTTCACTTTTTTTGGAGAAAGTTATTTGCTTCATTTCACATGGAACCATTACCAAGCAAAAGGCTTTACATTGTGTCTTGGGGGCATAATAACTCTGGCTTGAGGTCATCATCAGAGAGGTCATAGTAGAGTCTTATCTCCCTGTGTATGTTAATCATGAAATAATATCTTAATGCAGAAATTATGATGGAAATGAGATCTTTACTTCTTGCTCATCTGTAGGGGCTAAGCGTGAGAAAAATTGGAGCTGTTGTATCGCTGGGGTGTGGTCACGGTCCGGTAAAAAATATCAGCCACATCAACATCGTCAAACCGTCTGCCGCAAATTTTGAAGAGCTAATAAATACAGCAAAGAATCTTGTGGGAGTAGCAAATTTGGGAGATATCATGGTAGAACTGGTAAGAAACTTTATTAGAAGTCTATTTTAGCGGCGCTAAAAAGAAGATGATTTACGGAATATTCACATGAAATTTCATTTTCATGGTAGAGAAAAATATATTCATTAAAAATATATTTTCATTAAAGAAAAATATAGTGAAAAGAACCACGTTGATTATTCTGTTTAGGAGTTACTGCAGTCTTAATTGTGATGTTATAATTGCAAATGCAATAATTTCTAAAAGAAATAAGATATCAACATGGTTTTTACACTAAAATGTTTCTTAAAGAAATATTCCCATGGATTTTTATTTTTTCATATATGATAGAAAAATGAAATTTTTAGAAATAAATGTTAATATCTTATTCCGTTTAGAAGTTACGAAATTTTAAAGTAGATTTTTGAATTTGGACAAAACTGACTGATTGGCAACATCTGTGATGTCATAGAGACAATTCAACAAAATGTCTTTTGCATTTTAAAAATGATTTGGATTTTTTGCGCCATTGAAAATGTGATGTACACCAAGAAAAGAAAAAAAAAAAAGTTTTGTTGTAAATTATATATTCCACCCTATCTGTATAATGAATCAAAAATGCTGTTTGATAATGTAAAAAAAGGTGAATTAATTTATTATAAGAAATACATAAAAACTGTGCTGGAATTGAGGTGGTGTAGCGGTTATCATACAGTACATGTCTACAGACCACGAGGCCCTGGGTTCAAGCCTGGGTTGGGTAGACACGCCAGTGCACCACAACTGGTTATCAAAGGCCGTGGACATTGACTTGGTTGTCGATGTTATGTCTGTCCGTACGTCGTACCTGTGTTCTCGTCCGGGTCGTATTAAGCATTTTGTGATAGCATTGTATCATGACCGAATACGCAGGCGAGGACCCCGTCATTGTAATTGTGTGTTCACTCGTTGTCGTCATCGCCTTGATGACATCACCAAGCTGAAGGACATACTGTATGAGGTGTTTTTAAGAACATTTTTCTACTCTATAATTGTTATACTTTCTAAACGGAATAAGATATTAACATAGTTTTTTCACCACTTTGTTTCTATGAATTTTCTCGATTATATATAAAAAAAAAAAAAATCCATGGGAATGTTCCTTTAAACAGTCCTCTTTCCTACGTGTGGAAATTCTTGGGAACATTTCTTGATTGATTGATTCAGGGATTTCTTCTTTTAGTGTATGTAGTTTTTGCATTTTAGGTTTAATAAGCCATGATGACTTGTTATCCCCAGGTCAAGAAAGTAAATTTGACCTATGCTATACTTCTTGCTATGGACCTTACTATGTATGTTGTTATTTCTTGGAACTTTTGGGCTGCAACATTAGAGTGGACATCAGTCCATCAACCTTTTTTTTTTTTTATTTGAATATTTTTTAAAAAGAGTATAATCCTGGAGGACGTCACAAATATTTTTTTTTAAATCTTGTTGATTTCCTTCCTCAATTTTTAACTACCCACCCCTCTCCCATTTCTAACATTTGGATTTTGTTTTGTTTTAACCTTAATTTGAAAAAAAAAACCCCATTAACAATGGTTAACATTGAATAGGGTGGGGGAGGGAGAGGATAAGATATTGAGGTATATGGTAGGGGGACACTGTGGATGTGGTAGATCAGGTGAGCAACTTCTTTTGGAAGTCTATTTTAGCAGTGCTAAGCAAGATGATTAACCCTAGAAATGTACAAGACATGCTGATCTTCATAATTGGAATGTTTGTTGGATTCTTTGTTTTCAGTATATGAAGTTTGTGCATATGAGTTTAAAATACACCATGATGACTTGTTACCTCCAGGACAAGTGAAAAGATTTTTGATCTATAATATATTTTTTTAGTAATTTACTCATTACTATTTCTTTGGACTTTGAGGTTCAAACATCAGAATGAACATAGGATCTCAGAATAGTTCTTCATCAGTTCTTTAAAACTTTTGAAAGCTTGAATTTTAACAATCTAGATCTTTCCAAGATTCAAAAACTCTATATTACTGGAAGCTGCTTACTTTTATATCATTTTAGTGAGAGTTTAACAAAAGATGCATTAACATCTATATGTCCCACATGGCATTCCACCATATGTCCCACATGGCATCCCACGCTATGACCCACATGGATCCCATCCTACATGTATATCCTACATTAATTAAACCATATTTACCACATAACATCCCTCCCTATGTCCCACATGGAATCCCTCCATGGTGAGCTCTTCCACCAATGACATCACAAGTTTACATATTTCCTTGAATACAGAAATTCAAGTTTTCTTTTGTCTAGTGGTCATAATATCAACTGAGCAGGCTAGAAGTCCTAGAATTCCATTCCTAATAAGTCTTCATTCACCAGTGCTTCACAACACAAAACGGCTGCGGAAACCTATATAATCTCAGCTGTTTATAAAGGGATGTAAAATCCCCAATCTACCTACCTTGAAATGTAGAAGACCAATTTTAATGAAATAACTCAAAAGCTTTTCATGTGTCTTAATGTTCCGAGTTTTTCTTTCTAATGTTCTGTTCTTCTTTCAGGTTTGTGATGTCAGAGGTCGTGCAGTTGACAGGTCAAGGGCATGGTGCCATGGGATAGATGCAGCTTACTTCCGGTTTAGTCCGCAACTTTCCTGTGAAGTAAGTTTAGATGAGACCAGGGACCCTCAGCTTTTGAAGATGTTATATGAAACACAGGTTTATATCAACCAAAGCGAGAAGAAGTTTGCTCAGCTGGCCCAGATGTTCAAATCTGTCTAATACTTTGTTTGTAATTATCTTCCAGCGATTGAAAACTCGGCTACTGAAATACAGCTTCCAAAGATTCAGCTGATGTATATTTGAATTTGTGTGAAATTCCTAGGGTAGCAGCTTATTTTGTATTTATTCTCCTGAACCATGCAAAAGTGTAGCCAAATTTTCTGAGTGGAGATAAGTTAGCTTCTGGTAGGCTCCAGAATTTAGGGAAGTTGATGATAAACTTCATCATTTAATATTTTTGAACAGAAAAAGGCCAGTGCCAAATATACCAGTGGTAGATCATGGTCATATAAAAGTTTCTTGTGTCTTTTTCAGGTATTTTGGCATTGACTATTTTTTTTGGAAAGTCATGTGACCCCTGATTTTCTATCCCCTGGCTATATATATATTGTGGTAATGAATGCCAGTTTGAAGCCTAACTTTGCTTGGAATCAAGATGTTCTGCCTTTGGTTACCCCCAGAAGAACCAGTTATACTTTTAAACAGATGCATTGGTTTGTACTTGTTGATTTAGTAATCTTTATCAAAATGTAAGACTTAATAAAATAAGTCACAATACTATCCAGATACAAAATATTCTCTCTAGCCATCATGGCACATGTACATGTATGTCCCTTGATATAATGAGATGTTGCATCATGATATTTTGTACTATCAATTAATCAATAATCAATAATCAATAACCTACACTTGTAGAGCACCAACACCAAATAGAACTTTGTTAATGTTGCATACTACGATAGATTTTTGGAAAAATGATTGATATTTCTGCTGTTTCATTCTGAATAATTTTGCATAATGGTTTGATAACTTTAGTGTATATTAATTGCTAATGCATTCCTTAAATTGCCCAAGTTCAGCTGTAGTACTTTCCGACCAAAGCTACAGTAATGTTGAAATATGAGTGGAAAAATGTAAAATAAATCCCCTCTGTTGTTATAAGAAAACCGGTACTTATTCGTAAATGTAATTCCTGGAAATTCATAACCATTCATAGCATTTATGTTTGGAGGGGGAAAGGGACGGGGGGAAGGGACAGGGGGGGGGGGGGAAGAGTGTAAATAACTGGCTAGTTAGCTCAATTTTGTAGAGCACTTGCTTTCCAGCTAAAAGGTTGCGGGTTCATCCCAGGTCTGGTCAAACCAAAGACTTTGAAAAGGAGACTTGCAGCCACTTCTCGCTCAGTATATGGAATCTGAGAAAGGTCATCAAAACCTGTTACTGGTTAAGTATAGCCCTCAAATAATTTCCCATTTTGAGAATAATTGTAGAAAAGAGCTTGAAGGATGTGTATAATATTATCATAAAACTTCGTCCTGAGTCTGTGACGGTTCATTTGGGTCTGTGCAATTATCTAACAGTTTCTTTGGCGCAAGCAGATTCCTGGATGGGACACCAATCCATCATTTATGACTTTTCAAACCACTCCAAAACTTAGACCAATCAACTGCTGGGAAAATTTTCCCTTTGAAACTCAACCAATCAGCTGCATTTGTGGAGGAACAATTGTCAGCAAGAATGCACATGTGTATTACCTTTTTGTATAACACATATATGATCAGCATTTGACAGCATTTTTGTCATACACATGGTCCTATACCTGATCAGCCATTTTTGAATGGTTGTATGATCAGCATTTGACATTTTTGTCCACGATGGTCCCCCAGCCTATTTGATTTTGATTTGATTGATGGATAAGATTTCTCCAGTATACGATTGGTCCATTGTAGACACATGATTTTTGGCCAAGTGACATTTAAATTAGTTTTCCAGAAATTACCCATTCAGATTTGAAAAGGTCTATACTTTTTGTAGAATTGTTTTTCTTTGTACTTTACAGCTGAAAGTTTCCACAGAAGGGCATTCTACTATTAAGTAAGGAATGATATAGAAGCCTATATCACAATTTTCAGAAAATGTATACTAGTAAATACTATATTTAGCACCGTTCTTTAATTCGTAGGAACATGTCAAAAAAGGATTCCTCCGTAAATATGTGCAAATATTATATTCCAGGGTTGGCTTTATGTATAGTTATAGAGGGATTTTACCACATGACTTTAGCTCAACTGGATTCCATTTTGCAGGGCAGCAGCGTCGTTGCATTTCACACGTCTTCACACAGCCCAGTCACATCACACGTACAACAAACATACTACATGCTAACCTACCAGTACCAGTTCAGCGAATTTTACTAATTGCAATTTTTTGTTTGCTTCCGATTTTACTTCATATTTTCCTTCAGTTTTATATATTCACACGGTATATGAAGAGTAACTTTAATGTTAATGCCTGCTGATTGTTTGTTATACTCAGACAAAGCCTACAAGTGCTCGCTGCAAATTATATGAACTGTAGGTTGAAAGCCGTTGTGTCGTACAACAGAAACCCACTTCGAACGTCCATCAGCAGAGCAAGGTTCCAGCATAATTATCTTACAAACATAATCTTATTTAACAACATGCAAACGTATAAGTGTACAGCAAACAACAGTGTTTTTTACAAGACAAAATGGCGATTTAAACAATGATGACCTCATGACGTCAGCTGAAACACCCTTATTATTACATGTATATACATTATTTGTATTTTAGTTACTATAGTTTTACACAGAAATTGGTGATGTTATTTAGAGTGCTAATATTTATATTGTATAGAGTAAATTTTGAGATGCAATTGACAATCTTTATCTCAGTTTTTTACTATTATTTTGTTGCAATTTTGATGAGCCTGTTTACTTAGAACACCATAGATTTTATGTAGCATATTGATTTTGGTTAGCAGCTTTTAATATTTTTTTTTCATGGGTGTAAAATTGTCAATTTTAGTAGAGGGGATCTCTTTAGCTGTTTCCATTGTTTTCAACCTTCTTAGAAATAATCTTGCTATTTTGGTAAAAGACTTAAGAATCAACAAGCAACCTAGCAGCAAACTATGGTAGTTGAAAAGCGCCAGTTCATGAACACAGTTATTGTTTCCTCATTGTTATATCCCAAACATTGAAATTATTGACATAGAAATAGAAGTAAACGATGTTTTGCTGACCCCCAAAAATTGTATCGTGAATTTTTGTATTTATCAAAAATCAATAGAACTTTATTCAGACCCAATTCAGAAAAATTAAGCATTTTGTACCAAATGTAAAGCTAATTTTAATTTGAAATTTAATGTACTTTCTGATTAGGTGTCACTTATACTTAAGCCCCAAAAAAAAGACCTAGTTGGTTTTCTATGCTCCTAAAAAAAGAAATATCTATGGTGATTTCGAGGGCATGATGTCCCATTCATCATCGTACTTAATAGTGAAGATCTTGCCAGTACCTGCCGCAATGAAATGGACCTTTGTTCTGACGTTGAGGCCTTCGAGGCTTTCATCTGTCTAATTACTCGTTAGGACATAAGAGTAACCTGACTAGGATGTTGAGGAAACTATGTCATATTGATATGTCTCTATTAAAAGTTGATTTACCTGAAATTGATTATTCTTAGGATGTTGAGGAAACTATGTCAAATATGCTCCCCTGAGAACATTTAAAGCTCGATCTGGCATGACTTCGTGGATGACTGAGAAGATTCTTGCAGCAAGGAGGTCATTTTGAAGTGCAGAACCAGCGCACTAAGCTGACAAATCACAAACAACTGCCCTCCGATCAGGTTAAAAAAGTTGCCGGCTTAACGTGCAAAGCATGCTTACTATATACTGATAACTTGCGTTTGGCTGATTCTTCTCAAGAGGAGCCGTTTTCACTTTTTACAAAGTTCACAAATAAATCCAGTCACTCCAAATCTCTTTCTGCTTCTCGCATCCATGAGACAAAATTGCCCCTCCCTTGCCCCCAAGACCAAAATCATGGTGCCACCACTGTATATAAACTTGGATGGAGCATGTGCATTTAACCAGTAAAGCCTTTAATATTTCATATCTTATTCTCTTTCCAGAGCTTGATTGTGTGAGCAAAACATTGTATGTGAATTTCATATTTTTTCTATTGTTACATTCCTGATGCAGGAAATATACATTTATGAACTCTGAAGAAAGATACTGATTATGTTGTGTTTGTTCGTGTCCACAGCTAGGGACAATAACTCTAGAGGTCCTTAATTAGATATTTCCATCAAGGAATTGCCAGTCTGAGAAAGATTCCTGAAAGAAAGATTGTTGTGTTTGTTCGTGTCCACAGCTAGGGACAATAACTCTAGGGGTCCTTAATTAGATATTTCCATCAAGGAATTGCCAGTCTGAGAAAGATTCCTGAAAGAAAGAATTGTAATGCAATGGATTAAGAAATAAGTTATTGCATGGGTATTTGTCAAGTGTATAAGCCACAAGTAGTGGGGGTCAAAGCTTTGAGGCTTTAGCAAAGAATGCTATTAATCAATGTATCATTACCATGGTAAGGTGGCAGAATGCATGTTTTTAACTTGAAAAGAAACAAGGTCTGTAGTATTAGTTGGAAAAGCTGAAAATCATTTTGATTACATGGAGGCTCCCTATAAACAGAAAGTATATGACATTGCAGATAGTCATATGAACAGTACAATAGTCAAAACTGACATTGCAGTTATGATAAAGATTACTGGGACTGTAGCTGTTAATCCAGGGAATTTTAAAGGAAAATCTGACCAGAACGTTTGCTAACTTAAATGTGAACACATCTTAAAGCATTTTGTGGTGGGTGAATTATGGCATGGTTGTTTGGAATTAGTCTGATCAAAAATCAAAATTTCATTAAAACCATGGAAAGAGCTTTAAAGTTTCCCCCTCCCCGACCCCTTTGTTACACCACCCATTAAAAATCTATATCAGGGAAAACTTATGTTCACATATACACAGATGGATCAAAGTCCGGCGACATCTGAGCAGCTGTTTGGCAGAACATAATAATACTTTAACTTTAATTACTATTCGTGCTTCCAAATTTTCTGTTAATTTTAAAGCCATCATACACTTGCCCAAAACTATGAAGACAAAAATTGGGATACCCAATTAATCTGCAAATACTAAATAATAAAATTTCCCTTACAATAAGACAAAAGAACACATAATCATCTACTATGTCCCTAGCTATATAGGAATCCATGGAAATATAGGGTCTACAACACCATTTGGAATGTTGCTAACTCCTAACCTTTACTTTTCCAACCTTCAAACTAGGCCTGTAACCAGGATTTTCTCGAATGGATCATACACCTTTGGGACGGTGCTTAGAAAGAATTTCTACATTCTCTAATTGCATAGCTTCTGTTTAATTCCACACAAGGGGAACACCCACCCTCTCTCTGCACTCTATGCTAGCTATTGTCCTGTTCAAAAAACAAAATCCATAAGTATCACCACTTTATATGGAACAAAGCAATGGAACTACCAGACCCAGAAGAAACTACTCCATCAAACCCTAAATTGTATGGTAAAGAAACCCTCACCTCTGATTTAAATCACAAAGATAAAGGTATCACTCGCCTTAATCCCTCTAATATCATCTATTATATACATTTATATATATATATATATATATATATATATATATATATATATATATATATATATATATATATATATATATATATATATATATATATATATATATATATATATATATATATATATATATATATATATATATATATATATATATATATACATATATATATATACATATATATATATATATATATATATATATATGGTATATATATACATATATGTATATACATATATATGTATATATATATGTATATATACCTCATATATATATATATATATATATATATATATATATATATATATATATATATACATATATATATATATATATATATATATATATACATATATATATATATATATATATATATATATATATATATATATATATATACCTCACATATGGAAGTGCCCCCTTACCCCTGTCCTTTAATTGCTAATCAAGTCTGGAATGCATTTGTTCGAAGCTATTTCAAAGCAATTCTCCTTTGTATAGATTTCTTTCATAAAAATAGTTGGAATTCCTTTCCTAGGGCAGCAATGTTTTGCTCCCCAGTAGCTGAGCAATGCATGAGGCCGGATGACAATAGATGTGGACAGACGGTAAAGATGCTATATCCCCTCTACACCAAGTTGTACAATGGTACACTTTTCGCATTCTAGTTACGAATGTCAATAATTCCTATATATAATATAGGTATAAATTTATTATTTTATAAAAGAGTTTTTATCGATTTTCTCAACACTGTGTTTTCTTATGCAATCGTCGCTTTGTGAAAAAAAATGACTATATGGTATACAATACAGGGAACAAGGAGAGAATGTCTCCCACCTCCAACACTGAAAAAATTGGGATAGATATTTGGGCAAAACAACACTGTAAAATGTTATTAAACTTAGCCTATATTAAGGCTACAAACCAAATGTTCTTGCCCTATATACTCCAATAGTCTAATGGCAATAAACATGCATTTTGTATTAAGCATTTTAATATGTGGAATTTTGGACAAATTAACTAATTTTCTTGACTTGATTACAATTTGGCTTTTTTTTTTTTTGGTTTAGCTTAATGTGCCTTTTTTCAAAGCGATTTGGTTTTTTGCACTTGCGCAACAATGAGTGCAATGTGACATGATTGTGGCAATCTTTTACTGCAATGTTTGGGACCTTTAGTTTACATTCAGGTGATTTGGACGCCGTGTGCGCGCAATATATGTTATATGATTTTGAGTAAGTATTATTAAATAAAATGTTTGCATGTGCTGCTCAACTGTCTGATTGCCATGGGCCTTGACGACGCATGAGGATATTAATATTTGCACAATGATATTTATTGGACTTGGAACCACAAAATATTAATATGAACTTCAGCATTGATTGTTACAACACCCGCTTACTTCCTCTGTTTGTGGCATTAAACGATTGCAGTCACGAGCTGGGCTTACCTAGATATATGTGAACACCAATCTGGTGCAGCATTAAACTGCATGTCCATTGTGCCAATGAGACAAGGACCCCTTGCTCCGGTGGTCCTTTCCCTCTCTCTATACTTTATCGTCCCTGTGCCCTCTGCAACTATTTGATAGCACCAAAAATCAGGGCATTTAATGACACCAGGCCGACGCCGATCCGGTGCACGACGACTGATGAGCCGACCGTCCAGTCCCACAAAATTGTTGTTAGACGAGACGAAGAAGCCTATCTCCTCCACATATCCACAATCTAAAAATGATAATAATTTTTTCTGAAATTTCTTACCAAGACATGGCGAATAAATGGTTATGCTTGATTCTTATCGCAATGATTCTAGTCGACCTTGCAAATTCGACAACGGCTAAAATTTTCCTATTGACAACACGATTCCCCTCCCCCTTCCCCTTCCCACCCCTTCCTCCCAAATCTACATTTTTATCCCCATTTCCCCACTGGTGTGGTCAGGGGAAATGACGAGCTTTTTCTACTCCACTTCTTTTTTCTTTTCTTTTTTAGAAATAAACGTTATAAACATATCAAGGTCCCTTGAATACCCCACTTTAACAATTGTCACGCCACTACCCTCTCCCTTAAATTGAACAAAATTCACCGTCCTTGCCGAAATTTCCTAAAATCAAATTTGAACGCATAGGGGCATATTGAAGTGTGTAGGCACTGACCTACTGGTGGGGAGATTACAGAGTCCAACCGAGACTTTTATTTCCATAAAGTTATGAGTTACTTCTGAGTATGCTGAGCAGACCCTTTTGGTTCCGATTCGAGAGCATCAGGTACCTATGCGGTCATGATTACGTATGTGGGTGGGTGGGTGGGTGGGGGTCTGTGTATGTGACGGCCAGCTTGTAAACGCGATATCTCAAAAACGATACAGTGGATTCATGTCATATGTAGTACACAGATAGCCCATGGTCCGCATATGTGCCCTATTGTTTTGATGGTGATGTCATACATAATAATGAGTGAGCGGGGCTTAATGTAAAAATCTTGAATTCTTCATATTTTAACAAACCCTTTTCTGTTTTGTTTCATATTTGGCATAATTATGATGTTAGCTGGTGTGTGCATGTTCATGATGTAAAAACGTTGAATTTCATTAATATGCATAGTGGGCGGGGCTTAATATGATTTTGCTGAAAAGAGCTTGTAAACACAGTATCTCAAGAACAGTAAACTGGATTCATGCTATATTTGGTACACATATAGGACATGGTCCGTAGATGTGTCCTGTTGTCGTTGGTGGTGATATTATGCATATTAATGATTAGGTTGGGCTTAATGTAAAAACTTGAAAATGTTAATATTTTAACAACTGCATGTCTGTTTTGTTTCATATTTGGCATAATTATGATGCTAGCTGGTGTGTGCATGTTCATGATGTCAAAACGTTGAATCTCATTAATATGCATAGTGGGCGGGGATTAATATAATTTGACTGAAAAGAGTTTGTAAACACGGTGAAATGTATTCATGTCATATTTGGTACACAGAGAGCCCTAGATGTGCCCTATTATTTTGCTGGTGATTTTATGTATATTCATGAGTAGGCGGGCTTAATATACAAATCTTGAAATGCTGTTATTTTGACAATCACATGTCTGTTTTGTTTCACTTTTGTTTTCATAATAATGATGTTAGCTAGTGTGTACGTGTTAATTGTATAAAAACGTTGACTTTCATGAATATGCGTAGTGGGCGGGGCTCATTACAGAAATCGCCCCTTGAACAAAACTCCATCCTGATTTTCTGTGCCTGTGGCATTTCAGTAAGCGCATGTGGCGGTTTGCAATTTCCAGTTTATTTCCAAATTATTCCACTTCGCGTTTTAACAAAATTTGCACTCTAAAGGTGTGAAATACGTGAATTGTGTTTTATTTGGACAAATTGTTAGAAGATTCAACCTTTGAACATCGAAATTGACGCTATATTTCGTATTTCCACGTAAATTCATTTCGAAGTTACAGTAAGAAATATCAAGAGCAGCATTCCAACAATAAAACTTCCTTCCCGTATGACGACGACGACGAGTGAACACACAATTACAATGACGGGGTCGTCAATGCTATCACAAAACGCTTAATACGACCCGGACGAGAACACAGGTACGACGTACGGACATACATAACATCGACAACCAAGTCAATGTCCACGGCCTTTGATAACCAGTTGTGGTGCACTGGCATGCTGGCGAAGAACGGCAAAACGAGGGGAGTTTTTATTTGAATAACATCAATATGTGCTATGTGGAGTTTTAGGTATAAAGAAACTTGTAAAGTTTATTTCTTGTATATTCATAAGTAGCCAATGATGTATAATTTCATTGAGTGATATTCAAAGAAGCATGTGTTTGCTTTACGTAAGTATGCTCGATGGTGCATAACTCCTGAATCTGAATTCTAGACACAAGCAGTCCTTACGCGTATATTGCACTAATGAATGGAAATGACGTTAACCGCAGGAATGTTTATCGAAAAGGTGTCAAAGGGAGCAGGTTGCGCTAATGGGTTGGCAAGATTTTGAAAGTCACTCAGAATTACGCTGCTGACAATGGTGCTTATTTTTACGATTTCTGCACCAAATGAAATAATGACACCAGTTTTTAGGGTATAATTGATCCAAGTAAGAACTCCTTGATGTTCGTATATTAAGTTTTTATAAAATTTCAGCATTTTTTGTTAAGTTGTCTCAACTACCTGTGGTCGAATAATTGCGTAATACCTTTTCCACTCGTTTGTCCTTCGAACGGGATGAAATGACACTGGCAGTTTCATGCCGTCCATGTTTCAAGGGACGCTTTCTTCAAATGTATGATTTTATAAGCAAAAATTTGGTAAACACGATATCTCAAAAACTATGAACTGGATTCACGTCATGTTTGGTACACAGATAGCTCATGGTCTGCAGAGGTGCCCTAATGCATATTAATAAGTGGGCGGGGCTAAACTGAATTTTTTTTAAAAGTGATAAATGAGCAATAATATGTCCGTTTTGCGTCATATTGGACATGATAATATTGTTGGTTATTGTGTAAATGCTTATGTTATCAACGCACGTCATTAATATGTACGATAGGCGTGGCTTAATGTGAAATGCTAGCGGATGTAAACATACTGTATCTCATGAACGGAGTTATGCCATATGTCGTACACAGATGGGTCATGGTTTGTACATGTGTTCTAATGTTGTGGTAGTGATGTCATGAATAGGCGGGGATTACTGACAAATTCTTGAAATAGGATAAATGAGAAACCGTTTTTGCATCATACTTGCTATGATAGTGTTGCTAATTATTGTGCACATGCTAATGTTGTCAACAGGTTCTATTTTATTGATCTGCATGGTAGGTATGATCGACTTATAAATATCATAGAACAAATAGTTCATGATATGCAATGTCATGACACTTCATACGAAACTTACAAACCAATCAATCAGCATAGGAAAAAAGCATCAGAACCACAATTTGTTTTAGTTCTGGTTGTATATGTACGGCCACCAGTCACTTCATATACGGTCTACCATTTTTTTTTCTTCAAAAATTGTAGTACTAGTGGGCCAACGTGCATTAGGTTCATAGCAGTTTTCATACGATTTCAAGTGAAAAATGTACTTTTAAGGGGTATTTATATCATTTTTTGCCATTATTTTCTTAATGATATACAAAAAGAGAGGGATCTGTCTCTCCCAGAGCCCCAACCTGACGGCGCCGCTTCTGCTTTAGGGATTCACTGTTGACCGATGCAATTTTTGTCATCAATTGGCCCACCAAGTGAAAATTCTTTTAAATAAATAGTCCTGATGTTGAGATCCCGGATCTGTATCTGCTCCTGGCCACTGTGCTCTACCGTGACGTCTCATATCAAAATCCTAATTTAAAAGATCGGAGTATTTCATTTATCATAAATGGCATTTTGATTACCTGTCTACGAATCCACGAACAGACTGACCATAAAGCAAAGTTCAGTCTAGAATCACACCTTGTAAACAGCTTTGCGTGAAAAACTTTTCTTACAATTTGCAGAAAATATTTGAAATTTGTTTGCATGCATTCATGCTTTACTAGTCAACGGTAGGTTATCGTTCTCGTTTATTTCAACGCTAATATGTTGAATATAATAATATGCTACACGAGATAGCAGTGATTGGAGCTGTAGGCCTATATCTGAAAATCCTTTTTTTTTTTTTTTTTTTTTTTTGGTGACATATGTTTCCAACTTCACCAATCTGCAATGCAGTGAAGAAGTAAAAAGTGAAGCGACGTAGCCAGCGCAATGGAACGGTTGATCAACAGTGATGCAACTTTATGTCATTTGGTCTGTCTATTATCCACATTCGCATTGCTGGAGGCCCCTAAATGACATTTAGACAATTAGATTTGTCTTCTTTTACAATAATCTGCAAAGTTTTATAGGATAATGCACAACATTGTACAACACTTTATTCAATCGTATACTCTATTATTAATCATTATACCTTACGAAATTAATTGAAAAGAAATATCCATACTCTCTGATCATCATATAACTTATTTTTTTAAATACTGTGACCAATATACTTTTGAATTTTGTAGTACCTAAATATTTTTGCACCACGTAGATCAACCTTACTGCCTTATCACCAGCAAACGATAAAAATACAATTTGGCTAGCAACATAATACAATTCAGAATCTTATCACAATGAATACAGAACAATACATAGTTCAAAATATGTATAGGCAAGATGTAAGACGTATACTATACTGGTTTTGGTCCAAAGAGAGAAGTTTTCCAGAACCAAAAACAGATTACATTTATAAAACAATGACAAATTTGCTCGTAGCCCGTGGGGTTTAGTCATTCTTTCCACCCTTTTGTTGCCTCACTGTTTAACCATTTTCGATGCAGGCCAGTACGGTTTGAAATATCATGGATTGTTCAAAGTATCGATAGTCAGAAAATAATTAAGAGATATAAATTTGTATCTACCTTTTAATTACTTTATACACATTTAAATTTGAAGGTTAGAAATATAGAAAAAATTGTTGATAAGGAAAATAAACTATTGGGATACAATCCAGTGCCACTGGTGCAGTTAATCTTGGAGGGGGGGGGGGAGGGGGTGGACAAAGGTATCTTATAGTCCTAATCATGATGTATCATTTTCTTAATAATGATGTATCATTTTCCTAATCATGAAGTTTTATTTTCCTAATCATGATGTATCATTTTCCTAATCATGTATCATTTTTCTAATCATGATGTATCATTTTCCTAATCATGATGTATCATTTTCCTAATCATGTTGTATCATTTTCCTAATCATTATGTATTATTTTCCTAATCATGATGTATCATTTTCCTAATCATGATGTATCATTTTACTAATCATGATGTATCATTTTCCTAATCATGATGTATCATTTTCCTAATCATGATGTATCATTTTCCTAATCATAATGTATCATTTTCTTAATCAAGATGTTTCATTTTCCTAATCATGATGTATCATTTTCCAAATGCATCTTTCAAATAATCTACAATATTTTCCAGCTGGGGAAATGTATACCTCATATAGATATGACCTATATAAAGAGCGGCTTCTACAATCCTAATCAAAATTATTGGGACAAAAACGCTCAAAAGTTGTACGTGATATTTAAGTTCCCCCAACTGCTCCTCTCGGTGTTCTGCGCTTTGAAAGTATGGCAAACTGGTGAAATGCCACTGTAACACTAGTTATCCATCAAGCCGCACTATTCTGTTATTGGCTCAAAGTCCTTTATTTCATCATTGACTAAGGGGTGTGGGGATTTTTACGAATATAATTGACAATGATAGTAGGCAAACCGCGTAAAATACATGCACCTCAAAATGCTTTCAATAAATGCAAATTTGTAATCGAAGAGAAACACTTACATTCGCAGAAAGGGTCAAATGTTAATGCTAAAAGAAAGATATACAAAGACGGTGTAGTGTCCTCCTCACTCGCCACATTTATTAACCCCGTTTAAAAGCATAGTAAATAATTTAGGTGCTAGATCCGTGTGAGCAGCTTCGTGTAATGTGTGTAACTTTGACGATCATTTAGTTAATTTAAAACAATATAATATAATTTGTTTATTCAATTACTTGTCAGGTCCATGCTCCCAAACGGAAATTCTCCTGATTGAAAGATTTTTGTTGTAATCCAAAATGCAACTTTCAAATTCAAATCGCTTTAAAGAAATACATAACGGTTAAATAGGTTTAAGCCAAAGGTAGGAAAAATGCATGCGAAATATTCCAATTTAATTTTTGTAATACAACAATGAAATTATTTTCTCCATTTTTACCAGCGCAAATTTGACTTTCGCCAGGGAATTTTAAAGTAATCTTTAAAGATTAATTTCACTATTTTTTGAAAAGCAGATTTTAACATTTCAATCACCAGCAAAAGCTCAAATTAAACAGAAATATTAATCCCAATATCATTTCCAAAGTATACAAGTTTAGAATAATAGAATTTGACATTCAAAAATAAATAAATAAATAACGGCTGAACTTTTTAGCAACAATTTAAATTATGTTCACTGCGCATGTCTCGATCTCTCAATCGGGAGATCTCCCAATTAGTAGATCTCCCGATTGGGAGATATTCCGATTGGGAGATCTCCCGATTGGGAGATCTCCCGATTTGTAACGAGAACCGGAATGTTTACCTGTATCTATTCATTTGTATTTCATTGTCATTTCTGTTTTTACCAAAATTTGATAATAAACTGAATCTATTAAACAGTTGTCCTTTGTATTGGAAAAATTGACTTGTTCTGTCAGTATGTCGACCCTGAAGATTTATAGCTCCACTTTTTTTTTCCTCTTTTTCGATTTCCTTAAAAATGATTAACAGATTTGAAAAGACACTGAAAGTTTCAGGAAATAATGTCAAAGATCGTCATCACTTCCCCTATGGTGTATGCTATGTATACGTTTCGAGGTACCAAACAGTACACAGACAGTTTTTAGCCCACATCAATTTTCACTTCGGTACGTTTACTTGCCAGTCGAGTCGCCATTAAAACTGGAATAGTTAGGGAATGTCGAAGAAGTTCAACCTTTGCGGGTCCGTCAGTTACTTCGAATCTCATTACCAATGTATCTGTGAAGAAGTTTAATTCAATCATAATTATGAAACAACGTAGTCAAGTTGTGGTGGGAGGGGTGGGGCCCGAGCGGAATTGCTCACAAATTGAATTTCTCCCACCCCTTTCCCAAACAAAATAACGGGATAAGATCATTTTCTAATCGAATGGGAAATACCGCTGTATTAACAACATATCATAGGGGTAACAGTTAGGCCCTACCAGGACACGTTCTGTCGAGCAGGCTATAATTGGGGTCCGGCATGTCTGCTTGGAATTTCGTATAGTTAAGGCTCCGAAATGTTTACCCTCGGTCCGCCAGTGTCTAGTACCCATGCGAGTTTTACCCCATACAATAGGCGGTGTAGGTAACACCCCCACACACACACACACACACACAACCTTACAGAAATTCCATATATGGGCCAGATTTATAAAAAAAAATATATCGATATAAGATATATGTCATATAAAGAATTGACCAGATAGATAATACAGTTTTATATGGCTAGATATAAATATAAAATTTTATATGGCCAGATATAGATATAAAACTTTATATTGACATATATAATTTTATATGGCCAGATATATATAGAAAGGTATATTTGATATATAAACTTTCATACGGGCCATATTAATCTGTATACAAGTTGTGCTGAATTTTTCCATATGAAACTTTATAGGGAAATATAATATTTGATTTACATATATGGCCAATTCTTTATATGGCTTTATAAAATAAGCCCTTTTCTATATAATCCATATAAATCTTTATATAGCTGTATACAAATTTGATACATATACACTTTTATACGGGCCATATAAATCTGTAAACAAGTTGTGCTGAAATTTTCCATATAAAACTTTGTCTGTTTATATGGGTATATAAATTTTGATTAAGATATATGGCCAATTATTTACATGTCTTTATAAAATAAGCCCTTTTCTGTATAATCCGTATAAATCTTTATATGGCTGTATACAATTTGATTTACATATGTGGCTTTACATGGGTATATACAATTTTATTAACATATATGACCCATTCATTAAAAGTGTTAATATAGCTATATAAATGAAGCCCTTTTCTTTAATCCATATAAATCTTCATATGGCTGTAAGCAATTATGTAAATCATATAAATCTTTATAAAATACACATGTAAAATTACTATATGAATCTTTAAATGGTCGATTTGATATATGTATGGCCGATACAAGTGGCTGTACATGGGACATGAAGGTTTTATTTGATAAAGTTTAGGAGCATTTGGTCACTGAATATACCGTTTTAGTAAATCCTTGTGAAAGTTAAATATCTTTCTAAAAGAAATTTACATCATAGATATTTACATAGTTTTAAAACATACATACACCCATCTACAAAGACGTTTGTGGGGGAAACACATAAGCTGCATACATTTGTATATATCAGAAGTGCTTCGTCACCTTGTTTGTTCAAGCAATATAGTCTAAACCATACACAAAGGAAAACAAGAAAATACATAAATATGATATGTTCATGATTTAAAACAAAAATAGCATGTGATAGTGATACAACTTAATGAAAAAAGATAAACAAAGTCTCAGTTAGGCTGGTGTTCAACATTTAAAGAAGGGCTTGTATTTGGAATGTCAATTTTGTAATGTATTTGTCATATCAATTCAATTTCCAAACTTAGTTGACACTTTCTTCACTGAAAGCAGTAAAAATAAAGCAACACAGTGAACATATTTCATTTTTTTTTTTTGAAAGATCTGCTAACTACCAACAAAACATAAAATGCTCAAATGTAAAATTATAACATAAAATATTTTACTGGTACATATAAAGCTCTTTCTACAACCAAGTTAGAAAATCTTGCAATCCTTCAATTCCTTACAATCATCAGGGCCATAACTGTTAGGCTGCATAGCAAAAAACCTCAAGCTTTGTTGAATTTTGATTCTTATTTAGAAACTCTTGCCTCCATGAAACTCTTAAAAGTTGCAAGATGAATTCTTTAAAAATCCATTCCCTGAAGAAGAAAATCAAGAATTTTTGGAACCTCCTTGGGTTCTAAATCAGGGGAAAATTGAGCACATTCTGAGGCTGACCGTTAAGACTATCATGGAAACTTAACTGATATGGACCACATGTAGGCCTGATTGCAATTGCCTAATCATGTCACAAAATAATATATCCACTTTTCATAACAATCATTTCATAGCACAACGCAATTTTAATGATCACTCGACAGAATCATTTACAAGTTATCTGTCGACTATTAGACCACGGGCAGTTCCAGAAAATGTGTTATTTTGGCAGAAACCCCTTCACCAAAATCCCAATTACTCTGAACCACCCCGGTCCTCCGGCCTAATTGTAGAATACCTCGCAACCTCTTAAATACTCTGTGGAGCCGGCTCCGTACTCAAAATTAGGAGACGAAAGAGTACACTACAAATATATTCGCCAAATTGAAGTAGCAAATTGAACTAGGTCGTTCTTAAAACAATTCTTGTGACAAGTGTGGACACTGTGGAGCCTGAGGAGCCATTCTGGGATGTAGCCTACGTATGGAATGATGAAAAACTCCCATCGCAAGCACGGAGCCAGCGGAGACGCTCCGGGTGTATGTATGGGAATATGCAAAATTCCCATTAAGCATAATGTCATCCCAAAAGTCCGTGGAGCCACTGAGTCGAGCCAGGGGTATGTCGAAACGACGTCGATTGATATGAATTTGGTAATTCATTCAAAAAGTCTGCGGAGCCAAAACAGGCCGTGAATGTCTGCTTGACTTAGATCAACATAAATACATTCATACTTGACCTAACAGTTGCGGGATATTCTACAAGCCCCCTTCTTTCCCCATCACAATCACATACCCCGGAAACCCAATTCCAAATCACGTGCCCCCTCCCCCCCCCCCTCCATTCCATCCGAAGCCCAAACATATTTATCACTGACCCCCACGTGCACATATTCTCTGGAACGACCTAATTTGATAATAAGATAATTTACTAAACCGTGCAGACTACTACATACTTAGTTAGCCTATTACATAACACTGTATAGGCTCCAAGTCAATTGCAATAACATGGTAGGCAAACCTAACTGTAGGTTAAACCTAACTGTAAGAATACAAAATTGAATCAGTTAAGGATTTTTTAAGTGGAATATCTTCACATAAATGAGCTAAACTTGTGTAATCTCGAAAATCCTAGTGTGAACCGTATGTTGAAAGCCGTTGCTTTCATACAGCAGAAACCCATTGTGAACGTCGATAAAATCAGATCAGATCGAGAAAATGTCTATTTATTCCCCCGCACACATCTATTAGTGCAACCAACGGCACAGCAAGATTCCGGCATAATCATCTTTACAAAAACAATCTTATATAACAACATGCAAACGTATGTAAAGTCTTATTCAGAGTACAGAAGACGATGTGTTTTTCTGACAAAATGGCGATAAAACAAAGTCATGTGACCTCATGACGTCAGCTGGAACACCCTTATACAACAAAGTGACTACACTATCTCATACACCCTTATACAACAAAGTGACTACACTATCTCATCCCCACATATATGTATATGTGGGTGATGAGATAATGGCCCTATCAATTAAAAGGTTACGTTCTTGCTATAAAAAAGATTTCTGGGAGGAAATTATAAGTTAAAGAGGTCATGAAACTCAGACTTCTTTTTTTTTTTTTGGTGTTACTACACCCGCCAACCACACATCGAACCGGCAATTTGACAAATGAAATCAAAATTCGCAATTGTCCGTGATGACAAACACTAAAAGTATAATGTAACCTGCAACAATTGCGTACTATATGTTTACAGTGCACACACACAATAGCTGTACATTATGGATGGAATGTCAGTCCAACCGTTCAGGCAATGACGTCATTGGTAGGAAGGTGAAAGTAATTTTTTCGAGCACCGGCGGGACGGTATTTTTTCATTTGCTATTTTCTTCGCGAAAAAATAATTTTGTGATAAAAGAATTAACAAATTTGTTTATCAAATTGTCCAAATATTTCATTCCAATAAGTGAAATGCGCCCGTGTCATGACCTCTTTAAATAGTACAACATAATGTTGTCATATAGATTCATTAGGGTTTCAAATGAATGACATATTAAAGGCTATATATCGTGTTAACATGGCTTGGAGATCAGAAATACAGAACAATACAACGTTTCTGATTGGTCGAATTGTGCACCGACAAGCCAAATAATAATAGCTGCGGAAGTGACGTTACTACTATGATCGGATTTATTGGTGAAGGTCAAGCAATTTTCTTGAGACGAGATTGTTTAATGTTTCAAACTGTGTTTCAAACTGTGTTTCAAACTGTTGAAAAAACGACTGAAATAAGTTAACTTCTCGCTTCTTATCAGGCAGTCAGGCAGTGGTCGTGCATGGGCTTTCCATTTTTAGTTTGGTTCGGCTATATACAGGGCTGCAAAGCTCTCTTAGCGACTTAGCTGTCGGAAACAATGTCTCTCTTCTACTCCCCTCGGTATGACGAGGGTAGATTACTGAAACCTCGGCCCTTTCATCTCATCAATAGGACATATGGGCTTTTCTTCAACTGAAAACAAGAAAAGGTCGACTATGTATATAAATATATCTCCCATGCATGATGCACATTACATAAAAGGAACCATATAGGCGGCTGCAAGAAATTTTATTGGGAGAGGCAAAACATTAGGGGGAAGGGGATTGCTTGTAATTATTCAATTCAAGCATGTCTGTATTCTTTCTTACAACAAAAAAACCAGCCAATCTCCATGTGGAGCCGAACATGAAGAGACAAGTGCTTATTGATTTCAAATTTATAATAAAGAGATGAGAGATTACAAAACAACACAGATTTATAAAAGTTTACTTCGTAACGGAATTTGGAAGAAGCAGATCGTGACTTGGGAAATTGATTGTCTGCTACACCACTGTTTGCTTGTTTCTTGCTCACTTAACGCACAAATGATTTGGTATCATTTTTAGGTTTCTTGTAAATTAGTGATCTTGTTCACATCAACTTTAGCTTAGCATACATATATACAGGGGCAGATTTGTATATCCATGCAGGAAAAAAAGGGGTGCCGAGGAATGATTTCAGGGGTGTGGCCAGCTTTTTGGATTGAGGAGGGGGAAGGGCCGTAGAACGAACACGTAGCTGATGGCGACATAACTGTCTTTAAAGTATTCGGAGATTAATGTTTACTAAATAGCAGATAAACAGTAATTACCTCAACATCTGGATATTTAAGCAACATTTCTGGACCTTTTACCAAAATGTTGGGGTTCAATGACCCTGTTGATCCCTTGGCTACACACTTATGGACTTCACTTGGTGCAATTGGAGTCCACATATTAATGAAGACTTATTAGTTATTGGTCACAGGGGAGATGATTAATTAACCAATAGTATAGGAAGCAATGGCGTAGCCACCATAAAATGGTAAGGAGGTTCGGCAAGGTTCTAGATCCAAGACGAGATGTTCAAATTCAGCCCACTTCTTATGGCAATTTATTTATTTCTATATATAAAAAACCAAAGATTATCCCACTTTTTGATAATTTCCTCGAAAAATTGGGGCCCGAAGGAACCCCCCCCCCCCCACCCACCCTCGTGGCTACGCCACTGATAGGCAGCATGTGTGGTGATTCTGAGTAAATTAGACATTCCTCCGTAGACTTAAGACTCATTTAAAACAAATGCATTATATTTTGCTCATTATAGGACCTATCTCTTCCCAATTATCCTTGCCTGAGCTATATGCTATATGGCGGCCTAGTGAAGAAACTGTTAGACTGATCACTGGCCAGAAATTTAGAGAAAAACGTAGAACATTTTAATATTGGAAAATCTTGCGAGCCTTTTTCATACATGTTTGAAGCAATTTTAGGCATCATCGCCTAAAATCGTAGAAAATCATGCATCATAGTTTCAACGATTCGGAAACGACGAAAAGAAATATCATGGCATGCATGCAAGTGAAATTAGAACACGTTTCACTGTAAATATTATTAAGTCAAAATGCACTTAATTTGTCATACAAGACCATATTAAACATGGTCTCGTATGACTATATTTAAGTACATTTTGACTAATTAATATTTACAGGTAAACGTAATCTAGTATTTAGTATTTGTATCTTAGTCTGTTAGTAGCCTATTTACAGTGAATTTGGAACAAAGTGAATGTCTTTTGGGCAGTGCAAAAATGCTGAATTAACATATCCAACGATCAATATATACAATAAGAGCTGTTTATGTATTAACCTGTAGGTCTACCCTACTACAGTTGAATTGTGCTTATACCTTATACCTTGGAAATAAAACACTGAAAATATATTCCTACCGACATGAGTATACCTCCCGTTTTCCACATTGGTCTTTTATCGTGCTTTCACTGTATCGAAAACAATAAAGAAAACCTAACAATGTAACATTTTTAGAAATACGTGAATTAAATCAACATTGTGTCTTGTGAGTTCGCAGACTCAAGTTCGCATCGTGCATGGCGCACGGTAGCCAATTTGTGTTTTAAAAAATTAGAAAGTTCTAACAAGAAATAAAGTTTATCGGCTTAATGCTTTGAAAGAAATAGTTTTGCCCAATTACAAACAAGTAGTGGATATTACCGGTATGCAGACTTCCCTGGACCCCATCTATTGTAACATTGGCTACATTTTAATGTAGATTCAAGTGCAGGGCAGTTGCTTTAACGTATTTAGGAAATCTTTTATTTTATATGACACCCAGCCAATCATGCGAAATAGTAGCAAAAAATAATGAAAAATTGGTGACCCACTCACCCTTACCCATACACATTTAAAGGTCATATGTCATGTTAGCATGCAGATGAAAATACCGTACAATCCAATAAACATTTCTGATTGGTCTAATTATTGACACAATCACCGACAAGCCAATTAATTGCCGCCGCGGAAGTGACGTTGGTATGATCAAGCATTTTTGTTGAACTTGAGACCAGATTCCCTCTTTAAAGATGGAGGTAATTCCCGAGGATTTCCCTACTTTGTGAAAAAAGGTGTGGTTCATGCCTCCCCCCTCCCTCTCCCTTGCACCACTTATTATAAAGGAGAACCACAGTCCTGTGGCCTGCTAATCATAAAATATAAAAAATCACCTGATAAATGGGAGTCCTGGTATTCTTTCACTAGTTTGGAGGCATTTTGAAGTTTTGCATGGTCCAAAACACTAATAAATTCGTCCACGTCTTTTTCACGACCACACTGGATACGATCGGCTTCGGCCGGAGTGATGATATCGCTGTATATAAAGAGAAGCTGCTTGATGTCCCTTTCTGTTAGCTGACGTTTCACGCGACTCAGCATAAGCGCAAAAGCTTGCTTGAGTTGGTCTCTTGTTACCTTTTCAACCTCAGTGGTGTTCATATTGAAATATAGACAGACTTAGAGTACTTATGATGGATCTTTTTGTTGTTGTGACTTACAATAAATGCTGGATGTACGCCTACGTCGAAACATGTCCTAAATGCACGTCTGTGTAAAGCGCAGCGTGCAGTTTCTAGACAGAACTAGAACTAATAACTAGATAACTGTTTTCCGGAACTATTTACCTATGACGTGCATGCATGTATGACAGGAAGCTTAATATGACGCTTAGTGATTTAATTGTTTATATTGGGTTAGTAAACTGGTAAGTCGGTATTTCAAAATTGTATTTACAATATATTGTGTCGAAATTTATTGTCATGCTGTAACTGTTAACTGATTGAGAATTTCGTTTTATGTGTAACCCCGAGAACTTGTCATTGCCAAAAAGTAGTTCCCCTGTTGAAGTAGACATCATAAAAATAAATTCAGAGTAGAACTTGGAAGAATGTTTGATTTTATGAGAATCACCGTCACATTCTGTTCATTATCTTAAACAATTAATCTCTGTCACCAATCAATTAAGTTTTCCAAAACTTTTTCGACCCCACCCCTTCTTTTCCACTCCAAATTCGGCTGGTCCTCCTCAAACTATCAAAAAAGTTTAGGCATAAGTTTGAAAACAATTGAAATATATATATGTATATATATATATATATATATATATATATATATATATATATATATATATATATATATATATATATATATATATATATATATATATATATATATATATATATATATATATATATATATATATATATATATATATATATATATATATATATATATATATATATATATATATATATATATATATATATATATATATATATATATATATATATATATATATATATATATATATATATATATATATATATATATATATATATATATATATATATATATATATATATATATATATATATATATATATATATATATAGATAGTTTATATATATATATATATATATATATATATATATATATATATATATATATATATATATATATATATATATATATATATACACACACACACACACATATATATATATATATATATATAGCCTATATATATAGGCTATATATATATATATATATATATATATATATTTATATATATATATATATATATATATATATATATCCTATATATATATGAAAATATAAATAGGTATCAAAATACATCAAAATCTTGCAGAAACCTGGAAATTATCAATATTATTGATATGGTCAGTATTAAAGGCCAGTTGTCGTCTCTGCCATACGAGGTAAATATAACTCAATTCATGTGTTTTGATTGGTCGAAATACAATGGTCTAACGTGCACTTATACTGATAGACCAATCAGTAATCGTTTTGGAATGCAATGTGCGCCTCCGCATTTTAATCACGATAGACGACATTTAAATTAATTTGACCACCTCTCACTCCGTCGGTATATACTGGGTGGTGAATATTGTTAACAAAACATGAAGTTCGAATCATATCCGCAGTTAAAAATGGCAATGTGTCATACCCATATAGTAAAAAAAAATGATTAAATTGTAGAGTCATACATTGTTTCCTAATTAAAACTATGTTGTACTATATGTAAGGCATAAGTGTAGGAAGGAGATCACCCCCACCCCCTCCCTTCCTCCCCCCATATAGACAAAAATCACGAATACAATTGTTTTTAATTTTATCTTAATAATTTTCGGCTAAATTCCCCTCCCGCTTTGCTTTTCCCTAATTAATATTGTCTGCAAAATTTGTCCCAATTCAAGAGATGGAAAGTTCTATAAAGTAGTATAAAGTTTATACCTTTCAACAATTTTTATATTAAAAATATTATTGAAGGCTAAAAATCATGACAAAAGTGGTGGGCATAAGTACACCTTTTCGAAGTAAACTTCATACCCTCCCCACCCCACCCATTTCCTAAACATGTGATATCAGGGACGCAGCCAGAAATTTGTATGGGGGAGCCACCTCTGTGAAAAAAAAAGCAATTTGCACCGAACCCAATGAAATTATCTCACCATACGCTTACGGGACTAATCTTTACTGGGGGCTGAACTCTCTTTGCTTGAAATTTTTTTGGAACATTTTACCTCATCCTCACATTTTTAAAAATTGTTAATTTATATAAAGAAAATTCATTTAACTTTTTGCTACTTGAATTATTTTCCCTCAAACTTTCTTCAGGTGATCAATTATAAATGTATGAATTATAACTAATATCCAATGGTTTTTACGCCACAAAATCGGATAGGACAATATATGCTAGAATATATAAAGACTGAGGAATCTGAGGCTAAGACATTACAACTAGACTGATTTCAGTTGTTTCTACACAAATGATACCAAGCTTAACTTAAATGCCTCCTTAACGGAATAAGATTTTTGAAAGCTTTCTTCACTGTTTTAATTGCTGAATTGAGAGAGAGAGTTGAACACACAATTACAATGACGGGGTCGTCGCCTGCGTACTCGGTTATGATAGTACAAATGCTATCACGAAACGCTTAATACGACCCGGACGAGAACACAGGTACGACGTACGGACAGACATAACATCGACAACCAAATCAATGTCCACGGCCTTTGATAACCAGTTATGGTGCACTGGCGTGTCTACCCACCCCAGGATTGAACCCGGGGCCTCGTGGTCTGTAGACAGGTATGATAACCGCTACACCACAGTAGGTAGATTAAATTCTATTGAACTCCTTTTTTATATGCGATGGATTTGCCTGATCCCTAATCTAATCCTTGAAACCCAAATGTAAGCTTACTTAATTTCAAACTCGAGTGTCAGTCAAATGTACATCCCCTCCTCCCATAACATGCCTTTAACATTCGAAAGTTTATTATATAGACCTGATTAAGTCAATACACGACGGAGCGATCCTTCAAAACGACGGAGCCATCCTTACTGTACATGACGGGGCGATCCTTACATGGCGGAGTGTGGCGGTCCTTACATGACGGAGCATCCTTCCAGGACGGAGCGATCCTTACATGACATAGCGAACCTTACATGGCGGAGCGATCTTTACATGACGCAGTGATCCTTACATGACGGAGCGATCCTTACATGACGGAGCGATCCTTACATGGCGGAGTGATCCTTACATGACGGAGCGATTCTTACATGACGGAGCGATCATTACATGGCGGAGCAATCCTTACCTTCTTTTGTTGGTTGTTTTCAGCTTTAAGCAGTTCAATACCTGATATTGTCTGTTTTATATCAATTTGCATGGCAGATACCATCAACCATAGGTGGGGTTTGAGGGGGCACTTTCTCTTTCCCCCACTTTTTCCGAATTTGTATCTTTTGCATTATTTTGTGGGTTTCCCCGTATGGGGTCATATTGTGTGCTATATTCTCCAAGACTGCAAGATCAGAAGCTTGACAACACACCAGTTCTTTGAGGACAAAATCAACTGACGAGGATAAAAATATATGTCCTCGGAAAAAAGTACATGTAACCGAGCTGAAATTTGGAGAGAGCACCCCCCCTCCTCCCCCCTCACCCCAACCTCCAGACTGCCAGACTAATCTAAAGGTAAAATTGGGAAATATAACATAGAATTGAAAATATATGGCAAAATTTGGTATATTTATTGGAAATTTGGGGGTCAACTTTAGCAATAAGGTCAATATCCCGAAAATGAAGGCAATGTTCCAAAATGAAGGAAACTTTCCGAAAATTGAAGGAGATTTAATAAGAAGCAACGTTTGATCGAATTGAACTTAATTTACCAGTGCAATTGTTTTCGCATAGCCGGGGAAGTTTGGGGGTTCTTCTCCCCTGTGACCCGTTATACGCCTCCCCCTTGCAAAGCTCTATTAATTCATCATTTTCTGTACCAAATTTAGGCGTTTTTAGCCAACTAAAATCAAATAGCTTACTTTATAGTATTTAAGTTCCATTCTAATAAAAGGGCGATATTCCTCAACTTTTATACAACAGGTTATATCAGAAAGAAGGTTACAAATTTTGACGAAATTGTGAAAAACTCCATCGCGCTTCATATAGCTAGAGTTTTTTCTAATGAAAATACATTTTTCGATTTACTATCAACCTTCTTTCCATATTTCCGTTTTTTCCCCGGTTTATGATTTATCATGGTCCGCATTAAAACGTACTATTTTCAATTCGCCGGCCCACTATCCCCCCCTCTCTCATCATCAAGTCAAGCTACACCCCTGTCCTATACAAATTTCAATAATTCCTACAAACAGATATTATAAATGTGCTCCCAAGATTTCGTCTTAATATACTACGCCTACATAAAGTACATACATTGAAGAAAAATATGGTTACGCAAATTGTTATGGATATGGAAGTATGACCAAAGTGCGTTTTTTACAAATAAAAAAGAATGTCCCTCAATTACTGTCAAAGCAGCAAAGGTGCAAGAACTAATAGAATGTGCACAAGCTTTTTACAAAAATATTATAAAAGTGCCCCTTTCAAATTAACTAATTACTGACCCAATAGTACTTTAATTTGTTCTACATATTGGGAAGAGGACATATGCAATATGACTGTGGAAGTGCCCGCTATGAGGTCATGTCCATAGGTGTAGGTACCGGGTGGGGCCTGGGGGAACGTGCCCTTGCTTTTCTGGAAAATGACAGGGGAAAGAAGTGGTAGAATGTGTGCACACTTAAGAAAAAAGTTACAAAAGTGCCTCTGCCAAAATAAATTGTCCCTTAATACTGACCCAATAGTAGAAAACTGGCGACTTTTGTCAGTCCCATGTACAGGGGAAATGTGTTTCCATTGGAAAAGTGCCCCTTTTACTTCCCTTTATTATTTACAGACAGGAGGCGGACATATGAATATGACTTGGATGCCCCCTAAAAGGTCAGGAGGTCGTGGCACCCTAACCCACTTTTCGAAAGCCTCCTACATCCCTGAACATATTTGGGGTTTTAAGTGTTCGGTCAAAGTTGAAACAAAAGCTGAGGCGTGCACCTAATATGATTGATTGGTTATGATGTTATCTGTCAACAAAAATTACCATAAAAACACCATCACCGCTGACACAAATGACGTAAGTTTGTTACACATTCCCTTTTCTTTTTTTTCTTTTAGCGAAAAATCGTCCGTTTTTGCATACAAGTGTGAATTTACCAGAACACTATAAACGCCATGTGTTCAAATCACAGCTGCAATTATTAGTTTGCTATTGTAGAAACAACGTTCGTAGAAATCAGTGGTCTTAATTCTCACACTCCACCCTCCACAAAACAAAGGCTTTTTAGACAAAAGAAAAAGTTATGATAGTGACAAAGTGACGAAAAATTGATTTATTACAAGATTATCAAAATTGAAAATTCATAACGTAACATGTAAGCATTAAGTAGACTTACAATAATTTCCGAAGCATTTTCTACCGTATATATTTTCTACTTTTATAGAAGTTTGCACTATTGTAAAACGTGGAGAAATTTAAGATTATTATTGAAATACATCTTCATTTGTTTCATGGTAAGATAGTTTATATTATCATCTAACTGACTAAAAGCAGGAGAAAGGTATCCAAGTTGAGTTAATTTCTTTTTTGGATTTCGTCGTCGGAATAGTGATGTTGTTTTGAACATACGTAACCTAAAGCAAATTATTCAACTGGGGATAATATGGGATTTATATGGATTACGTTGATACTATGCCTGTCGACGTTAGCAGGAGTAAATGGTCAAGGTAACAACTTTTAATGTAATTAATTGTTTCACTTTAATCAGAATGCTTAACATGGAATATCATCATTGTCTGTCTATCGTTGTCAAATTAAAGTACTGAGACAGAAACATTTTAGAAATTTTTCTGTAAAAATGCGTTTATCATTTCTTGGGGGAATGTATAAAATGCAAACATTGCTGCCCATCGGAAAATCTCCTCTTATCAAGCATATTCCCCTCTGAGATTTACCGTTTGCTATTATGGCTGTATAATTTATTTGTTCATTTTTACCAAAACCAAATCAGATTTATTTGATTAATAGGCATACCCAAAATTTACCTTCTAACCGGGTAGAAAGAATATAATCGTGACGGTAAAATCCTCTTAGAGCAGTAGAGAGACAGTTCTTCATTGGCCTCCGCTGCATACGCCATAATCAAAAACCTGGCGCCGCCACTGGCGATGTGCCATTTGAAACATGTCACCTCTCTGCTGTCACCGAGTGAAGCAGCATTCGTGTGGTGTATGACAACGCCGGGATGTGAAAAGCAGTGTATCAGTATTAATCTGGTTGACACCCTGTTAACCCTTGCCATCCCACCCCTCCGTTCCACTGCAACGCAAGTTGATTTTTTTTGCTGCCGAGTAAAGAATGAAAATAGCTTTATTAGTAGAAGGTTGCCAAAGCACACCAATATTGAAGGTCTGACAAATTTGTTTCAATTATCGAGAAATTTGTTTCCATTTTCCAGAACTTTGCTTCAATTTTCGAGAAATTTTATTAATTTTTGGAACATTTTTAGAAAAGTTTCTGATGTTTCCATTTTTTCTCTCAAAGTTACCAAATATTTAAAGAAATTTTCTTCCTACTACCCCTTCCCCTCTCATATTACAAATAGTCTTTGGATATAAGAGGCTCGTATGCATTGTTATAGGTTTGTTGGAACAAAAATAAAATCTGGCCCCCAATATGAAATATCTTCCTACGCCGCTGAGGTCAAGTTGCCGTACTAACGTTATGGAAATATAAATCTAAGAGGCACTTCTCAACTGTCGTATTTTCAAGCAAGTAGCACAGCAGAATATCCTTATAGCCTTATAGGGACCCCCTCCCACTCCCCTTACACACCTAAACATTTTTAAACTTGTTGTCGGTCCGAAAGTTACTAGTAACCCATTTTCCTTTCGTTTTTGAAATAAAAGCTTCACAAATTTTGGTCAAAATTCGGTAAAATATAACAAATTTATAATAAAATCTACACAAATTGACAAACTTGTAAATCACAAGTCTTCAAATCGAAAGCATTTAGACTTTTAGCCAATCATGATTAGCCAATTCTCAGCTGATTGTATTGGTCATGAATCGCAATATGTTTAACAGTTTTAATGTCTAAAATAATGTGAAAAGTAAATAAGGGGTCCATAGATTATTCCTCTGGCGGCCATCAGTTTTTTGCTGAGATTAAATGTAACTCGGTATATCAGAATAAATTAGACCAGATAACCCAAATTCACACTCAGTCTTCAGCGAGTCAGTGGCAGAACCCAACTTAAAAACGTTCCACGAGTGAAATTTGTGGTATTTTTCTTGATATTTGAAATACATTCTTCAATCTGTCAATAAAAAAAAACAATCATATATAAGGGCATTTCAATTCATTTTGATATTGAAGAAAAAACACTTTTTTATCTCTGTAAAGGGGCAACTTTTAATATTTACAAAGAAGATGGGAGAGGGCACGTCAGTTTATGTCACGACAATGGTCCGGGTCCAAATAGTAATTTTGCCCTGCATGGCCCATTTAAAAAAATGCACTAATGAAATTTGGGGTGGCTTACATTCTCTAAGAAATGCCTTATTTCTAAGAGTTGTTACAAATTTTAAGCTGGGAAAACAAAGGAAGACAAACGGTACAGACTTTTTAAGTATGAAAAAATTCAATATGTAAGACTGCTGGACCCGCAACTTTATTTTTAGGGGAAATTTAGAGTAGTGTATTCGCGAACAATTTCACAATTTTAGTCTTTTTAGGGAAATATTTGTATTACTTTCTTTAATGAAAAGATCAGATATATTGTTTTTGAAGGAAAAGTGTTTAATGTTTGAAAGGACAGGTTCCGGATAGCCCTTTTTCCTTCTTAAAAAAAACACTTTTTCTTAGGAAAAAGGGCACTTTTGAGAAAAGTGTTGGGGAAAGCACGTGCCCCATGTGCCCGGTTCCGCCGCCTATGCCTTTGTAATTGATTCGAGGACAAGTTCAGATGGAAGTGCCCTGTCCCGGTTCGGTTGCATGTATTTTCTTCCGACAGTCCAAAGAAGTAAACCTATGTCCTTGGTAATTGTGTTTGTCTTCGCGGAGCCGGTGGTTGTCAAGTTTCTGTCCTCGGAAAATATATTAAAACGAACACATTTTTGTGGAAATGATTGGGCGTGACTTAAAAGCAATGACACTTTTTTGTGACTAACACATCCATTACACCATGGAGCTATTTACTAATCCCTTTCAGTTAATAGCTAAATGGTAACACTAACATTAACAGATTTTGCATTATATAAGCCGGTATGAGATAGCCAGGGCGTAAATAACGAAGTGGTCTTCATTCTTCGTTGTCCTGGGCCCGTGCGGTGAAAGGCAATGGGCGATCGCACTGTTACCTGTAAGCTTCTCTGTGGGTAAGACTCCAAAGAGACTGATTTCTTAAAGCAATTCAGAGGATGAGGAATTTGTCTCTAATATCAGTATCTATTTAAAGGAAACTTATCTTCTCTTTTACAGATCCAGCAACTGATGTATACGTGCAACTTCACCAGGTTGGGGTCCAGAATCCACGATTAACCAGTTTCACACTAATATTCACGCCACCAGCGACTCCGGTAGATGGCTACGTATTCCTCTACTCGGTTGGGGATGCGTTCGGTGATCGAACTATAGAATTACCAGCTGATAGTACTTCTACCACGGTCACCGAGGACGCTGACCCCGACTTACCAAATTGGCAAGGATTCGGGGGACTTTTGTTTTCTATCTTGGGTGACGCCCAGAGTGACGGAGTAGAGGTTGCAAGCACTGAAGATCCTAATTTGACGCCGCAGCTAGTAAGATGATCTTCACCTCTTCAGCCGCACACTTAACCCGGCGCAGCCAGCAAAAATATTGAATTAAATAGATGCAAAGATACATTTTGAATTCTTATTTTTAGAAGATAAGGCGTCATTAAATATCCTTTCAGATGAAAGTTGATTTCAAGGGAGCTTTTACGCCCACTAAAGCAAAAATTCGCACTGCGACAAAGTATCGCAATCTACCCATACGAATTTCCCTGCGACTTTAACAAAATTGCATTTCTTGCAAATTTTTCAATATCATCAGAAAGCCTCAATCGTGTGTGACCAAAAAGTCAAAACATTTTTAACTTCAAAATTTGTTTCATGAATAATTTTCTAAAAGGTCGTTAATTTGCTGCGACGCGTTCGGTGTGCAATGACCTTAGTTTGTTTGCCTTACCAAGTCCCGGTCTTTATAAAAAATAAAAAAATAAATGTTTTGATATATTGTGACTGAAATACTTTTTGACATTGATAGAGGCAAACTAATGAAGAAAGCATTTAAAAATCTTATTTCGTTATTCCGAAATATTTCAGTTTAAAAAGTTCTGCATCATTTGTGTAGAATCGACTGAACTCAGACTAGTTGTAACATCACATTCCTCAAAGTTTTCCCGTATTCTATCGTATTTTTTCCTGCAACCTTGTGGCTTAAGAACAAGTGATATCAGTGAAGTAGAAAACAGAATATAGTCAAGGTAACATATAAATAAGCATGTTTGAGGAAAAATTATAGAAATAATTCAAAACTTCGACAGTCAAATCAATTTTCGTTAAAATACATTAACAATTGTTAAGAAAGTGACATTGAAGGCGCCAACCTTAAATGATAAACTTAGTTCTAAACAGATAAAACATAGCTTTAAACTTTAATATCTCCTTAACGGAATAAGATATTAAGGTGGTTTCTTTACCATTGTCTTTCATTAAAGTCCTTCTTTGTATTAAAGTCTTTCTTTGTATCTGGCTTGAACACTGAACTAATCCTTCATTGAATATTTACAACAGTAGATAGGCGAGAAATAGCTAAAATGGATACTGGCCACTATTATAACAAATCTAGTGCGTGGTACAAATATATTTTTGGTACAAGAAAAGTTAAGAAAGCTGGTC